>BQNB010000509.1:85391-169594 GCA_026074375.1 Tanacetum coccineum | reverse complement strand
TACTTTTAATTGTGCAGAAAATCATATCACTTCTCTTGCTCTAGTACAAGATCAAGCACTCAAGTCACTTGGAGGCCCGACCCGACAAAGGACTTTAACACCTTGCCAAACTCGACACGAATTTTATACTAACATATGTAAAATAAGGTTTGTAAAGTCTTTTAAAATGATTGTAAATGTTACATAAAGCTTATAATCTTTTTCATAACCCATATGCTTACTGATTCTCCAAATATGATGAACTGCATTGACTTTTGGGTTCATGAATCTCGTTCGTTCATGAATTCAACAACATGGGTTTGCAAATGATAAATGGTGGTTGACTAAAAATTGATGATTGTGGTGGTGGTTTTGGGTGGTAAAACTTTTTAAAGGGGTGAGAAAATGGTCAGGGACGGAGGCCGGGGTGTCCCGCGGGTGCCCGGGACACCTATGAATTTTTTTTGATGTATGGTTAATTTTTGAAAAAAACAACGATTTTTCTCAAATGTATCGTAAATGCACCCGGTGCATCGAAGTGTGTTTCTAGTCTTATTGTTTTAACTCACTTTTTACCTCTATTATATTACGATTAAAAAATTTATGCACCTAGTCATATTTGGTCCTGACTCCGTCCCTGAAAATGGTAACAATGGTTTGGGAAGAAGACAAGGGTATCTGTGTCTTTTCATGTAAAAGTTGTAGACCAGGGTAGGTATAATGAGTTTTGATGAGAAGTAATTTAAGTTAAATGAAAATATATTTTGTAAAGGAACGGGTAGGTATAAAACTCTTGTTTCCTCAAAAGTACATTAAGCATTTGTAGCTTTTACCCAAACTATAATACCAAAGTAATGATGGAGATCGATGCATACGATTCGAAGAATATATCAAACGACGACATACGATATATAAGATACATTCAAACACTCTGCAGGTAAACAATATCTACAATATGTTTGCGATATGAATGATAAAGTATGTTAGCTATTTACTTTTCTGATAAATATTAGATGCACTATAATGGCTAATTACTTCACATCTCGTTCCCTTAAAAGGTTCCCTTACAACTCTTATATTAATGACTTTCTACCTAAATTTTTTTTTGCATATTTTTTGCATTGCTTTTCTAACTTTTGCCTCATGGGAAGTTAAAGAGGTTTCACAGCCTGTGTGTCACACTTTGGATTACCAGCAGCCATTGGGTGATTCTTATATCAAGCCTCATAAACACCGACTAACCATTCAGAAAATAACATGTAGGCAATAGGACCCTCTTTATCGTATGCCCTTATGCACAACTTAGAAAAATATTTTTTCCATATATGAAAGTCATGGGAGATTGATGCATATATACCTTTAAAGGGGTTGTCTTCCAACATAGTGTTTTTTTAATTCTTTTTGCAAAGCTAGTTGTTGTGAGGCGGACTATTATATATACATACAAATGAAGTTTTGGAAAATTAGTTAGATATGGATGATGAAAATCATGTTGTTGCTGACAAAAATCAGGTTATGAATGAAGAAATATTAGGGTGTGTTTAGTTAGAGAAAAAATTTCTTAGTTTTGTGTTTTCAGATTTGTGAAAAAAGAGGAGATTTGATTTTTCACAAAACATAAAAAACGCGTTCATGTGATATTGTTTTCTATTCTTAAGAAAACAAAAGGGGTTACAAAGAAAACAAGGAAAACAAAAAAATGTGTTTTGTAGTTTCTCTTGTTAAGTTGGGAAATGCATGTTTTGTGTTTTGTGGAGACTTTTATTGGAAAACACCAATTTGAACGCAATCTCTATTTTCCTTGTTTTCAATAAAACATATTGTAAAAAACAAAGATGTTTTTCGCTAGCTAAACACAACCTTAATGTTGCAAAAACATGTGCAAATCATGATGTTAAAAGAGATGTAGCTACTGTTATATATACAATCACATTGTGATTTATTTTGGTTAAGTCCTTGGATAGCCCACCTGCTAACCAAAAATTTCAATAATATAGGTAATGGACTTTAGAATATCCTGTTACCACCTTTATGACTTGTTGCAACCTGCATAAATAGGTAATATGAGCGATTGGTTTCCAAGTCATCATTATTTTTTCACTTGTCGCCTAAACAGATTTAAACATAGATAAGTTTGGCTGTTATTGACTCGATGGGTTATTTTACAACGGTTGTATCCCACATGGTTTTAGGGTTAAGTCCAAACACAAGCAGCAAATGAAACCCAACATCTCTAAATCAAAGCACACACAATGTAAAAACCACTCGTCTTGCCTCTATACATAAAACCTCGATCTCACTTGGTTCCTCTGCACGACGACGAAATTCACGACTCATGATCACACCTATCTCAGCTAAACAAATCCTGTAACTAGCAACTTCCTTAAGGAAAACAATGGACAAGATCAGGACACGTAGACAGGCTTCACATATCATAGGAAGCTAGTGTTTCAGCAATTCTGAATCATGATATGGATCGACGGCTTCAAGGTACTCAAGCTCATCCTATGAAAACAGAATTGAAGCTTGTAGCCAATGAATCTAAGGATCCTCCAAACATTCCGGCAAATAAAGACCGTAATCGATTGGTATAAGTTCAACTTTGCCAAAATTTCCAGTACTATCATCGTTCACCTTTCTAACAAGCAGATTCCCACCATTTCGGTTAGTTAAAAATCCTAATATTTGATATACCAAAACGATGAACAACAAACACAGGGAAACTCGATGTCCCATAGTTACTGCATCAAAATCACGAGGAATAAACTATTGGAACAACAAAATCTTACTAAAATGTTTCTTCTTAGTATCTCGTTTGTTGTCGCTGTTACTCCCACTTACACCATCATTAACATTAAAAATTGAGTGAGTGATTTTAGCTAAAGCATTAGGAGGCACGTTAACAAAATGATCATAATCAAGGAGATAGGCAACCATTCTTTAAGGATTATACAATCTTCTTAACAACCTCTTTCGTCCTCAGAAAACTACTCGAGTTTCCCAATATCTTGATAGGCACACTCCTATCTTTGTTCTGCGTATCCCGCCAGAAGGATATAAACATGATTGTTAATTAAATCAGTTACATAGAATTGAAAATTAGGGTTATAGAATTAGGAATTAAGGTTGTGGATGTGAATTAAAGAAAAACTAAGTTTGGTAAAGTATTAAAAGAAGTATTTATATGGGGGGTTAAAGTATTAAAACAAGTTAGGTTTGAATTCTTCATGACTTGGTATAAAAAAATTAATTTATTTTTAAGAGAAATTTCAAATATAATCTATGTGGTTTGCTTAGATTGCATGTTTAGTCCCTACTTTTGAGAAAATGCAGGCGCCCTCTTTGTGAGGAAACTTTTGTTTCACTTTGGACCCACACTTCTAACAAAGTTAATGTTGACCCGTTATCTCCATACACTCAAAGGGTATATTGGTCTTTTCTTTCTCTTTTGTTTCACTTTGGACCCACACCACTAACTACGTTAGAGAAGGTATCACTAATTGTCACTAAAGTTTTCTTTAGTGTTTGTTGTTTTTAAATGCCTACTAAGTGTTCAATAAAATGCTTCGTCTACACAAAGCCTTTTTATAGTTTCTTTTGATCATAAATTGGGATGTTATGTTTCTTTTATAGTTTCTTTGATTAAAGTGTGGAGTTAGATATGTTATTAGTGCTACCTGGAGACACCTTTAGAGTTTTAATTTGTAATTTAGGTTTTGATTTTAGCTCATTTGCGAATCTTTTATGTAGGATCTCATTACAGGTAGCAGATTTCGTTAGCAACAGGTTTGCTTCTTTGCTACTTTTTCAACTTTATAATTAATTGATATATTTGGTCTGTAATTTTGTTAGATGTTGTCAATCGCTTTCTTTCATTGAACTTAGAATTGTTTTTCTAAGCACAAGACTTATTGTTTCGTTAACCTCGTTTAAAGAGATATCAATACATTTGAGCTTATTAGCAAAATAGTTTATGAGTGATCACAAAACTAAGAAATTTTTACCCATGTGTTTCGTCTAGGGATGAGCACGGTACCGGTCCCGTACCGAATTAGTGGTACCTAGAAGCTTTTCTCCCGAGCAATTAAATTAGTGTAACCGGATACGTACAGTTCCGAACTGGATTCGGGGTACGGTACGGTAACGTACGGGAAATGCGATGGTTTGTTCCTGTTTTTTTTCGTAATTCCTTTCCGATTTGGTACCCAGTAGCGATGATCCCGACCGAACATATTGGTCCCTTTTTTTTACTCGAATCATGTACCAAATACTGTCTGTACCGTATACCGGGATTCGGTACCATTTCGGTACGGAACCGGTACGGTTCCGGTTCGGTACCGGGATTCGGGTCTATATGCTCATCCCTAGTTACGTCAGTTAATGTGAATCTTAGTTCTTTGCTACGATATCGTATGGCTGTTTTATATTGATTAGATTATTACATTATGGTTTTGTACAACTAAGATAGTAAGGCTATTTTGTCAAGTTTGAACCTTTTAAGGTGAGGGTTCAAGTTAAGAGTGACTTCGTAGTAAGTTGTTGTGAGACATTTGATTTGTAAGTGTTGGTGGGAAGTTGTTAAGATTCTCGATATTGTGTCTCTTGAAATTGTATCTGACCTTTTCTATAACTAATATGGCATTTGTATGCAGCCCATGGTGTTGGATTTCAAGCATCAGCTAATTTAGAAATGGAAATATCGAAAAGCTAAATTGCAGAGGTTATCAAGGAAGTTGAGGACTTGGAAGTATTACAATGAGAAGGAAATGCCAAACTGGTACAAACAAAACAACAAACCACTCTTTACCTTTTTTTGGATTCCGAACATCTTAATTTAGGATCTACTTTCGAAGCATCTGTAGGAGGATTTCTGGCTTTTTAGTTTGATTTTTCATGTTACGAAGCTCTTTTCTTTCATAGGATCTACATAGGCACATAACTTTGTTCTTTCAATCATACAATGGACTTGCTTCAAGTCAATTCAAGAGGTATGTTGCTCTGTTCTTGAAATAAGTATTATGAATATGCACATGGTTTATTATGTTTAAGCACTAGTGTATCGTCCTGGATGAGATTAACTAAATGTTGGAAAAATATGGTTTTGCAAAGTGAGGATTTGCAAACTTTGGACACTATTTAATATATGTAGATGTTAGACATCTTTATATTAGATTGGGGCTTTGCGTTCTCCTCCAAGAGAGCTTCGCAATGAGCTAAAGTGTGTCCAAAATGGAGTAAGTATGAATGAGATATCGTGTCTCAAAGTAGGACACGTGGAACACAAAATCTGGGAAACAAGAACTATCCCACATCGCCCAAAGTGTGAAGTGGGAATGGGTTTATAAGGAACCTTTTGTAGTGACCTCTAAATTCCTTTGTGGGGTTTATGATCCCACACCTACGCGCGGGAGCATAAGCCCCACAAAGTGGATTTCTGGGCAAGATGGGTTCGCGACCTGCGGACACGAATGCAGCTCCGAAAGCCCGTCTACGCGCTTCTCTTTTTGCTACCAGTTTATTGTAAGGTTCCAGAATATTCTTGAAATTTAAATGTTGAATATATCAACAATTTCAAAATCGTGTGTATAGAGACCCGGCTGAATTTCTGGTTGCAAAAAATAGATTTCTGGGCCAAGATGGGTTCGCGACCTGCGGACACGAATGCAGCTCCGAAAGCCCGTCTACGCGCTTATCTTTTTGCTACCAGTTTATTGTAAGGTTCCAGAATATTCTTGAAATTTAAATGTTGAATATATCAACAATTTCAAAATCGTGTGTATAGAGACCCGGCTGAATTTCAGCAACTATCTTTGGCTTGTTGACCAAGATAGGGTTTTGGGTTCGGTTCCACTGAACTCATGCGAGCCCGCGCGACCTGCGGACACGAATGCAGCTCCGAAAGCCCGTCTACGCGCTTATCTTTTTGCTACCAGTTTATTGTATATAGAGACCCGGCTGAATTTCAGCCACTATCTTTGGCTTGTTGACCAAGATAGGGTTTGCCTATATAACTAACCGTTCTCATTCATTTTTGACATAGAAAAACGAACTCCAAATAAACCATACACAGCAGCTTTTAAGCAGTCTTTCCGGCAGTATCGTCGATCAGAAACTCTCGTCTTTTCCGGTGATCTTTCAGGCAAGTTGTCTAGTCCGGCTGTACAACAGCTTTGGACGTTGTACCCTGGGAAACAGACGGCGAATCTGTTTTAAGGGAATCGTGTTAAACACGAGCCTCGTTCCTTTTACTGCTTTAATTATCTGTTAATTTTTCCGGTTAATTTACTTGTTAATGTTATTCGATTTACACTAATAAAAGTATGCAGTCTTAAAACAGATTCTGTTTACACATAATTAAAACGCTTTTATTATTCGATATAATATTCTTAACAAGTTTTCGTATAAACAACCTAGATAGAGTTTCGTTGGAAACCAGGTAACAAAAACAGATTTTATTTTGCGGTTTGCAGATCCATAACGTTTTAATTAATTCTATATAGAAACCAGGATTGAGTTTCTATTAAACTGACATTATTTTCACTGAAACCAAGACTGAGTTTCGGTAAAACAGATCCGGTACAAGCAGATACCGAGTGATTACTGTTTGTCTAACGGTTTGTGTGTAATCTTTCAGGATGACTAACACTCAAACTCCTCCTCCTGCGACTACTGTTGTGATCCCAACCGGTGCGCCGGCTACCAACACAGTGGCTAATCATGCAGAAAGACCAGAAAAGTTCAATGGTCAGAACTTTAAGAGATGGCAACAGAAGATGTTCTTCTATCTCACCACCTTAGGCCTTGCGCGGATGTTGATACAAAGAGCACCGTGGTAGCTCGGTTTTTGGATTACAAGATGGTGATTCAAAGAACGTGATAAGTCAGGTTCAAGCATGGAAACATTCAGACTTCTTGTGCCACAATTATGTTCTGAATGGTTTGATAGATCCTCTGTATAACGTGTACTGCAAGACACAGACTCCAAAAATATTGGAGTCATGGAACGCAAATACAAAACGAGATGCTGGTACAAAGCAGTTCGTAGGTAAGCTCCTGTTTTGGATTACAAGATGGTTGTTTCAAAGAAACGTGATAATCAGTCAAGACCTGTCCAAGTTCTGCTATACAACACATACATGCTGAAGGATGACCTTGTATGAAAACCTTGTCAAGTGGCGGCTATAATTGAAAGTTACCTCCAACTTGGTATAATATCAAAATCTACTTGAAGCATAAAGCGAAAGAGAAGAGTGTTGAAGACTATGGTTGTTCTGCTCTCGAATAGAAGAGGACAACAAGCTGGCTCAAAAGACACTTATACACCAGATTCTGCCAAGGCTAAATATGGTTGATCATGCTGGGTCCATCACAAGGTTTTAATTCCCAAGGAAATATAAAGACAAAAAGAAAATACCAGAAGGGCAAAGGGAAGTCTGATACCTTGCCCTATAGCTGGGATTGGTAAAACAGAAGTTCCAGAGGACTTGCTCCAACTGTGACCAACCAGGTTTACCCTAGTCTCTAATTGCAAGCTGCCGAAGCGTGTGAATCAACTCATGGCAAAATAAGGTGGATGAGAAATGAAAGACATGATTGCGATGGTGTCTGACGTTGTGTACCATAGCTCTCTGAGGTTTTAACCTGGAAGGTAACTAACAACAGTGGTTGGTGGATTATATTGAGGGGCAGACTCGTCATGGTGGTGCTGATACGAGTATGTTTCACTCTTTCAAGGTTTGACCAATGGGACAAAACTGTATAGGGCAACTCAAGCACATGCGATATCAAGGGGAAGAGAATGTTATTTGAAGATGACATCGGAGAAAAGCTCAGTTGACTAATGTCTGTATGTTTCCGAGATTCGCAAGAATCTTGTGTCCTGGTTGGCTGTTAAACAAGTTTGGATTTTCGTTTAGGTCTTTGAGTCTGATAAGTTTGTTTTTTGTCTAAGAATCAAATGTATGTTGGTAAGGGTTATGCAGTGAATGCTATGTTTAAACTCAATGTAATGGTTGTCAAGAATGATATCAATAAAATGAACTCTTCTGCTTACTTGATTGAGTCTTCTAATGTGTGGCATGGTCGTCTTGGACATGTAAATTTTAATTCGATGCGTCATTTTGATTAAATTTAATAAGCCTAGCCAACTTCAATTGATCTAAATTACAAATGTGAAACTTGTGTTGAAGCCAAACTTACAAGAACTTCTTTCAAATCGGTTAAGCGAACAACCGAACCACTTGATATGATACACACAGACATATGTGATTTGAAATCACTACCCACGAAGGGTGGCATAAGTACCTATTACACGTTATATTGAGATTGTACCAGAATTGCTATGTTTACTCTTGTTGAAAAGCAAAGATAAGCTATAGACAAGTTTGTTCTATACAAAACCGAAGTTGAGAATCAACTTGGTAAGAAAATGCAAGGTTTGTAACGAATATAGAGGGGTAATACGTGGCTCCATTCCGCCGAGCTTTTGTAGCGAAACATGGAAATTAGAACACGAGTTCACTGCTCCCTATTCACCTCTGCAAAACAGTATTAGGAAGAACCGTACCTTGAAGGTACTATGGTTACTGCATGTTGATTAGTGCCTGGCATGATCAGAACATGTTGGGGGAAGCCATTCTACGGCTATTATCTTTAAATAAGATAGCTCGTAAAGAAAAGGAGAGACTCCCTTATGAACTATGTATGGGAAGAAAACCATCATATCAATACTTACGATGTGGGGTTGTTACCAAGTAGAGCTGTGCCCCTCCCAAGCCCAAAAGAATGGGACCTAATATCGTGGATTGTATATTCATTGAATGCTAAAAAACACTGTTTATCGTTACATGTACATGAAGAATTCGTAAAATCCAGATAGCCAAAACAATACAAATAATGGAATTCCAGGAATGCTTCTTGCTTTGAAAATTATATTTCCCCTTGTTTTATCAAAGGAACTGGGAGCTCATCTAGGATTAGATACAAAGTTGTCCAAGATAAAGAACAAAGAGATGATAAATCTCCAAGATGAGAGACTAATCAAACCGATGAAGAAGAAGTAGAACCAAGAAGAAGCAAAAGGGCAAGAAACGAGAAATCGTTTGGACCCAATTTTGTTTCTTTTATGGTAGAAAATGAACCTACGTCTTACCGGGAAGCGATAACTTCCTCAAAGACAACAAGGGAGAGAAGCCATCAAATGTGAAAATAGAATCAATTTACAAAACCATACTTGGGAACACGTGGATTTACCTCCTGGTGTAAACCACTAGGCTATAAATGGATCTTCCCAAGAAGAAGACGCAAGCTGATGCACCGATTGACAAATTATAATGCAAGAGTGTAATCCAAGGGTTTTAGACAACGTGAAGGTCTAGCACTTTGATACTTTATACGCCGTTTACGCGAATAACCTCGATAGAATGATAATTCTATTGGCGCATTAAAAATTTTTGGAAATTCCACAAAATGGAATGTGAAAACGCTTTTAAATGAGATTTAGAAGAAAAAATATAGTGAACAACCTAGGGTTCATAGGCTCCTGGACCAAGAGGGCAAGGTTTGTAGACTTGTTAATCCGTTTGTATTGGCTTAAAGCAAGCTCCCAAAAGTGGCACTCAAAATTTTACACACCATGTTAGAAGAGTGGATTCAAAATTAATGAAGCGACAAGTATGTTTACGTGAAGGACGCAATGCTGGATATGTAATTTTTGTTGTTCTATTCGATGGATATGCTTACCGTGGGCGCAACGACAAGAAAATTAGATCCCCCTAAATACATGTTTGAATATCAAAGTTTGACATGAAGGATATGGGTTTGGCTGATGTGATCCTTGGAATAAAGATCATACGAACTCAGAATGGACTTGTGTTAGTCAAGCACATTACGTGACCAAATTCTTAATACTACATAATGCGGGGGATTCCTCCGCAAGCTAAACTCCCAATTGACACCAGTATCAGCTATCTAAAAATAAGGCTTAGGTGTGCCCAATTAGAGTATTCAAGGATTATTGGCATGTTAATAGTATTGATGATATTACCATCCGACCCTGACTTAGCAATGCAGTTTAGTTAGGCTAAGTAGTTATACGATAATCCAAGTTTTATGCACATTGGCAAGCTATAACGAGGGTGACTTTATTAGTTGAGATACAGTCGTGATTATGTGCATTATGATAGATATCCTATTGTTATCAAAGGATACAGTGATATAAATTGGATATATGACATAAAGGATTCTAGATTGACTAGTGGATATGTGTTTACACAAGGAGGGGCCGCTATATCTTAGAAGTCTTCTAAGCAAACTGTTATAGCTAAGTCCATGATGGAATCAGAATTTATCGCATTAGATAAATGCAGAGAAGAGGTGGAATGGCTATGTAAATCTATAGAGGACATACCACAAAGGTGGCCTAAACCGGTAACGGCCATTAGTATACATTGTGATAGCCAATCGGTAATTGGCAGAGCTCATAGCATAATGTATAATGGAAAGTCCAGACATATCCGTCGTCGACATAACTCGATATGACAACTACTCTCAACATGAGTTATCTCAATTGACTATGTGAAGTCAAAGGATAACATCGCGGATCCGCTTACGAAAGGCTTAAGCAGAGAGTTAGTTAGTAAGTCGTCTATAGGAATAGGACTAAAGCCCTTGAACGAATGAGTTTATATGAAGGAAAACCTAACCCAGTTGACTTGAGATCCCAAGATCTGGGTTCAATAAGACAACCTAATCATAGAAATGTAGGGGAAGTCACGTCAATGTGGGGAGTTACTTATCTTGTAACCTCCTAGCCTATTCCTATAACAATGTACTGTTTGAGAAGTCAAACATATGGCTTAATGTTCAGGATGAAATCATAAACCATAAAGATTCAAGATAATCTGAAAGTATAGGTTTTCTAATGATTCAAATGTAAGCACCTATTTGAGAGAGAAGTGGGGTCGCTTCGAAGGTGGATTGTGTGGAGCGCGCAATTCCTAAGAAGCTCTTGCAGAAATAGGCTGTGCTCATAGACCATGACGGGCACGACTAAGAGACTTGACAAGGTCAGCGGAGAGTCCCTGTTGAGTATGAATTGTCGTCTACATAAACGGGTGTTGAGTCAAGGACATCGCGATCCCCCCCATTTAAACTCAGAACCTAGAGACTAAGTGCATCTCACAGGGCAGGTTCAAATGTCACACCTACCTATCCTAGCATGACTTAACCGCAGAAATTGTTTGCAGAAATTTTCCGGGTGTTTGTTCGACCGATTCTTCATTCATGTGGGGATTTTGGAAAATATGGTATAGCAAATATGTGTTTTGCTAACTTTGGACAACATTTAATATATGTAGATGTTATATATAATAATAGATGTTTGGGGCTTTTCCTTCTCCTCGAAGAGAGCGTCGCAACGAGCCAACTAGTCCAAAATGGAGTGAGATGAATGAGATAACGTGACACAAGTGAGCACGTTGAACACAGAATCCTGGAACTATTCCACACATTGCCCTAAGTGTGAAGTGGGGATTGGGTTTATAATGAAACCTTGGTAGTAGCTTGTAAATTCCTTTGTGGGGTTTATGCTACCTACGCTACGCGCGGGGGGGGGGGGGGTGCAAAAAATGGATTTCTGGGCCAAGATGGGTTTGGTTCCACTGAACTCATGTTAGCCCGCGCGACCTGCGGACACGAATGCAGCTCTGGTTGCTCACCTATTATCAGCCTATCTTTTGCTATGGTTTCGTTCCTGCTTGAAGGGTTTCCAGAATATTCTTAAAATTCAAATGTTGAATATATCAACATTTCAAAAATCGTGTGTATAGGAACTCGGCTGAATTTCAGCAACTATCTTTGGCTTGTTGACCAAGATAGGGTTGCCTATATACATAACCATTCTCGTTCATTTTTTGGCAGTCAAAAACCGAACTCCAAATAACCATACACAGCAGCTTTGAGCGGCCTTCCAGCAGTTTACGGCGATCATAATAACTCGATCCTTTCCGTGATCTTTCAGGTCATTATCTAAGTCCGCTGTATCAACAATTTGGACGTTGTACCCCTGGAAAACGGACAGGGCGAATCTGTTTAAGGGAATCGTGGTTAATACACAGCCTCTGCCTTTTACTGCTTTTATTATCTGTTGTTATTTCGGTTGATTTACTTGTTCATGATATTCGATCTGCACTAATAAAAGTATGCAGGTTTCCCAACAGCCACCACATTTTAAGGACTTGTTAAATTTGTCTTAAGAGATATTGATATCCTGATTGGGTACTTACTTATGACTCCAATGATCATACAATCATTATCCATACCTTGCGACGGTGCTCGAGACTTGAAAATGATAATGTGGATGCTATTTCTGAGAAACTTGAGAATATAATGGCGGAGCAACAGAAAATGTCTTGATGAAACTTCGTCTTAAGTGATTAGCACTTTGTAGTTTAAAGTGTGATCTTGAAAGCTTGCTACTTGTGGGATTTCAATCCATTCCCAACTAGCTAAAATGAAACCAAGTCAAATTGGTTAACATGATTGAAACTCAACCGAATAGTCTTAAATGATTATAGTTTTGTAACCTTATTTAATGAAACAGACACACTTTTAAACAGGTCGTTTTGACTAGGCAAAAGTATTAAAAGCAACCCATTCAGATGGCCACCTTTACATGTTTGATGTTTCCGTCTTTTGATTATGTAAGATTTCTGAATGCTTGAATACTAGCTGAAGATAAGCACCATTTATAACGGAGAAAATGTAAATATCGAAAGAACAAGTTCAATTCGAAAAAAGGATCAAAACTTCAATTACACAAGAAGAATTCACATTACATAAACAAGGATTTACAAGCATTTATTTATGTTTTCACTGTTATTGGATTCGTTTTCACCCTATCTATCTGATTAGTTTCGTATATCTCATTTTACAAAAGATAAACACTTTGTTAAAGCAAACCAAAGTTACGTTAATACGTCATATTTGTGAGTATGACTATCCATTAACTTCTTTTAAAAAATTCACCTTTCCATCCTTTAGAGGTATTTCGTTTTCATTTATCTTTCACTTATTACTCGTAGGTTATAGGTTCATACTTTCAATTCCTTGTTCAACTGCATTTCATTCATTTAATAGTTTATTAACTACTTTGTTTCGCAAGACTAGATAGTAATGTAGTAAACACTTCACAAAAGGTATCTTTAATTCTTTCACTTATTGTTCTTCTATAAAAAAAAGTGCATTACTTTTCTTACTCACGCAACAAAGTACAAACAACAAAATAGGCTTGCTTACATAATTAAGACTAAACTAACCCCGTTGCATCAAAACTGTATATAAATTCCACGAATAATTTTGAAAGTATAAAGCTAGGTAGAATATTCAAGTTCGCTAGCATCTAAAATAATAAAGCTTATAAAACTAGCTCGTTTGACATGTTTTGAGAAGCTTTCTTTAGCATGACTTGTGATGTCCATTAGAGTAGTACACGAAATGACAATACAAAGCAAACATTTGCGTTGTTTTCCGCTCTAGTCTCATGTTTAGTGTAGCCTTGACTATTTTTGGAGCAATTTGTATCATTTGGTTACTAGATTGTAGGACTGTACGTACGTACACTTGTAAAGTTCATAAGATTACAAAAAATTAACCAATCGCAATTACAAAAAATATTACTACATGAAAATCCGAATGGTATGAGGGTTTAAACCCCTCCTAGCAAGGTTCTCATGTTCGAGTCATGTCTAGGGCGTTAGGGGTATTTCCTCCCCTGTGTAAAAGGGAATGTGTCCATTGCTTTCCCCCCCCCCCCCCCCCCCCCATGTTTTGTTTAAACAAAAATTTTGGAGGGTTGTACCCCCCCCCCCCCCCCCCCCCCCCCCCCCCCCCCCCCCCCCCCCCCCCCCCCACCCCCCCCCCCCCCCCCCCCCCCCCCCCCCCACCCCCCCCCCCCCCCCCCCCCCCCCCCCCCCCTGGGCTGGACCTAACCTGGTTGTGTGGGCTCACTACGCCTTCTGGGCTAGAGGCCATGTAGCCACAAATTGCCATTCCAAAAATAAAGAACAATAATGTCAAAAGTAATGCTAGTCAAACACCTCAACCCCTTTGTTGCTTCTAGTTTATCTTTAATATCACAATGGCAAGTCACAAAAGTTAAAATCTTAATTACAGTAGTATCCATTACAAAGTTATAATATATACTAAATGCACATTTGCTACAATCAGTTCATCCACATGCCACCCTCTATTTTCCCTCCATTGTTACATGTTTCCCTCAAATATTTCAGTATTGTACTATAGTTTCCCTTGAATCATTAAACCCAACATGCAATCTTGATCATCTATTAGTTTCACAAGGATCAACAATGTATGGCGAGGATCACCTTCAAACAAACACAAATATCCTCATACTAATAACCATTGACCATTGTGTAAAAGAGAGTCTCTCTTTTATTACCCATATATATGAGACACTTCAAATTAAAAACACCAAACACATACATTTTCTAACCAAGTTACCTAAAACTATCAGGAGCTTATGTACCGTACAACCCGAAATTTGCCATCAGTTATTTTGACATGTTGCTCTTTTTGTCTTGACAACATTGTTGTTCGTGGGCTATACTACATTCATAATGATTACACAAGGTTAGACACAAATACTCATATTATTATTTGATGTTTATATGATAAAACAAAGTAAGTTTTGCGAACGTTTGAATTGTTTTTGCCTTGGCGTATTTGGCTATTTATGGCGTAAAAGTTAAAAGAGTAACCAATTTTCTAGGCGGTACATAACTACCGACTATCTTGTTTGTATCCGACTTTTTACTAGGTTTGGACTTATTTGATTCGTTTAAAGCTTGATTATATATAAATATGCGCCTGCATAGAATTTATATGGACTTTTTGACAACAATATTTTGCAGATATCTACATAGGATTGGCCATTGGAGGCAGCGGGTCACCACACGTGACAGAAGATGCGCCTAATCCGTACAGGCAAGCATTTTCAACTCCTGTTTTTATAACTTTACATGTAAGCGCATTTATAATTGTTTCAAGCATTGGTAAAAGACAAGTTTGTTTTTGAATCTCTAGGATTTGGTTGGGGAGTGAAGAGGCAACTCTCATACTGTAGTCTTGGGAAAAATAGTCTCTCATAAAATCAGGAGAGGTAAATTACTTCATTTTCAAGTAAAGCAAAGTTGTCAAATTGTATGTAACTCGTTTCTATTAGTTTAAAATATGATATAGTTTCGCTAAAAAAACATAAACTTATGGGAAATGGTACTTTGACATCACATATTACCTATCATATCATAATTTGTTTACAAGAATTGCTAATGATTTACCTATCATAACAAAATTAGCTAAAAGCCACAAATTTAAATATACAAGAGTATATTGTTTTGATTGGTAACAAAAATAGTGTTATAAGCTTCAAAAATCCAATACCAAACACACTGATATTTTATACTCCGTAATTTCTAATTCTTATTGTTTCATAGCCTCGTATCTAATAAATATTGCATATGCTTATTAAGTCTGTGAAGTCGCTTATATTTCAAAGGGGGTGAAGGCCGAAAATGAATAATTTATTTTTTTCAAAATTTTGAGTTTGAATAACATACTTCTAACCTTGTCAATATCCTAATCTTACTTTCCAATTTTTTACCTTTTGAGTAATAATGTTGGTTATTAATTGTTGAAGACCAAAATACCGTCATATATATCTTTTTCCTCCTTGAATTTATTCTTAAATTTATCTTTTCTTTTAAAATAAAAACTTCATTATCCTCAAACTTCTATTTATCTTCATATATCCGGCATTATAGTGGAGAAAAAAACATAGTTCGCAAATCATTCACAGAGAAACAAAGAGAGGTAATATACCTAATTTTGTAATGTTAGCTTTTTCGGATGATGGAATAGGCAACATTATCAACAGTCTCAACCACAGTGAAGATTTCTTCTTCGTTTTTATTGAAAAATTTCTGCAGCAGCAATTTTAGTAGTTATATCCTGTGTAAAATACTGCATAAAACCTGAGATTAATCATTACAATTATAGACTCGAAACCGACGCAATTAATCTAAACATTTTAATTTTAAATGTTTGAATTGGTTCTTATAAATCGTATATTTCCCATACACTTATTTTATGAAAGATACATTTGATTGTTAATAAGACGAAGTTAAAAACAAACAAAGCATGATTACAAAATAATTCAAACATAAAAGAATAAACGATAAAGAATTAAAACACAAGAAACTCTTGTAGCTAGACTCGAAGTCACACATCCTTATGTGACTTCATGCAGGCTCACATGTCCACGAATAAGCCATTCTGTCATACTTTCATCCACTTGGTATTCGGGGCCTAGGTTCAAACACTTTTTATACATAAATTAGTTCTTTTCGTAGGCATTCCTAAACCCATTAATTAGATATCTTTGACTTAGCACAAGGATGGGTGGGATCTTACTCCACGATACGTGCCCCCAACTTTTAAACCTAGGTATAGTGCTTTGGTGATAACTAAATGATAAATCTAAACTACTTTGGTGATAACTAAATGATAAACAAACATATTTACTTAATCATGCATTACTCCTCAAATTGCTTCTCCTAATCATGTTGCTTTGTCACACTTGTGATGATCTGTGTAGGTATTTCCTAAGTCATGAACGAATTCCACGAACCCCCCGTGTACGTAATATTCCGTTAAGACAACGCACAAGTAAGGTAGTATGAAGACTATTACAAGGCCCTTAAGAGTATATTAAATGCATTTGAAATATCTTAAGAGGGATCAACCATATTAGGGGTAAGGTAGTATGAAGACTATTACCGATGGTATCCTTTCTACACACTCGCGTTTCCCTAGACGTCTATGCCAATTTAATATCTTATGGCTAGTTTTCTAAAGCCTAACGCGTACATCCATCACAAGAAGCAACATTAAAAGGATCTACAATCTAAGTTTCATGCAATCATAAGTAAATACTAATGGATCTAGCCTAGCATGTTATAAGTCGGCAAAGAACACAAATCAATCAAACAATACAAAGACATAGTTAAAGATTAAAGGGATAAATGAACTTTAATTGATTAAAACATAGATTAAAGATTGTTACAATAGGGTTTTGAGGCCCTAAAGATGGCCTAAAAAGGTGCCAAACTCGAATAATAAAGTTAGAGTTCGTCTCCCAAGAGTTATGCCCCCTAAAACCCTAAAATCGGTTTTGTATATATAGGAAAGTAGCGCGACGGTGTCGTGTTGAAGCCGTGACGCCGTCGCCACGTAGAAGATTCTAGGTCCACTTTAAGCCAGCTAAGTTCTAACGCCATCACTAAATCTGTGACGTCGTCGCTATGAAAATCCTGACGCCGTTGCTTAGTAATGGCGACGCCGTCTCCACGCCTTGTATGCACAGTTTCTTTAAAGGATTTGGTGTAGAGTCGTAGTCTTGTTCGTTTCTTCTCCAAATGACCTAAGTCACGTGTATTTCCTTCAAATGCCATCCAAGTGCTAAAAATATCAAAACAAATGATTAAGCACATAATCTGGGCATATTTCCATGATTTAGGGGGTTAAATGACCTTAAAAAAGTATATAAAATGACACCTCATCATCTTCCAACCCTTTATCTCTCTAGAATCTCATATAATCTTATTGGTGTGTGATAGATATCATATTCTACAATGTATGTATGCCAAATAGCGATCTCTTTAACCAAAAATAAATTAGGAAAAAACAGATGTCGCATCGCGCGGGGCGCCAACCTACTCGTTATTATCATGATCATATGTAAGAAGATTTGTAGTAATTCTTTATTTATACTTATTGATGTTTGAATTTTCTTATTTGTGCATACGTGCGTGTGTTTGGATTAAAGATCGATCATTACTATTATAACCATTACAATAGATTATAAATGTTGCTTCATTGCTTTAGGTCGAGTGACGCACCTCCTAAAAACTGAAAAGTAAATCAACTAGGATGAGGAGAAGGGTCCCGAATACATCATAATCAACATGTCGACATGTAATTCATTTATAGGTATCGTTGTTTGGATTATAAGCTTATTTGTCCGTTTTCACTGTATATAATTGTTATTTTATGAATTCCTACAACCATGACACTTTATCGGGCGGTGTGTTTGACTCGTGCCTTCGACTGTACTTGACGTTTAATGTTGACATCAGCCGCACTCGCGTTTTTCCAGGGTGAGGTACACACATTTTATGAATCAACTAGGCAAAACTAGAAATAACCGAACCCGGCCCGATAACAACCCGAACTCGATAACCTGACTTGTTATTTCTAAAAAAAAGAAAAGAAAAATCAACCCAACCCGTTAAACCCGATAAGACACAACTTGTATCAAACCAATATCCATGGTAAGTTGGGCTTGACAAAGAGAATGATTTAACCAATATCCAGCCACAAGGCTTGAGTTGAACCGGGCCGCTTACAAATTTGTATCGTAATCGTAATCGTAATACTAATATATAAGATTATAAACAAACAAAAAAAATCAAAAAGAGAAAATCAGTTTAGGGTTTTTAAATTGTTGAATCTAGGAAAAGGAAGAAAAGCGAATCACCTCCTGTAAGTTTATCTAAAAGTATACACATCTTTATTTTGGATTAGCTTATTTTGTCGCTTACTTGAATTATTGAAAAAGTTGGTATAATAACCCATGGTCAAAATTTATATGCAAACGGTGGGGTTTGGAGTTTATTTGTTTTTGGTCTACTTGTTGTGGTAACTTTCTCATCATGCTTATTTGAGGGTTTTGATTGTGTTATTATTTTTTAGGGTTAATAAGTTGGATCGAGTTGGTTCTCACACCTTTTATTCAAACAAATGATATTGTTTCAATAATTTTATTGGATTTAAGATGCGTTGGATCATCATTCAGTATAGATTTCTAACTGTGCTCATTGCTTCAGGTCAAGGTTGCACCACCTAAGAAACTAAAAGTTTCAACATTCTATGCAAAAGGCGAACATATGTGTAACTCAATGGTTTTCACATCTGGGCCTGCTCCCATGGGACCAGGGATAGTTGTAAGTCAAGATCTGAATCAATCGATTAGAACTCACCGAGACATAAACGGTTGTCATGCCCTATTTTACTACATGTCTTGTGAATTTTACAAAAGAATATCAGAAAAGTTAACAGATATATCCATGGTGCTTGATCTATTCCCTTGTTCCTAGATCAAGTAGGAGTAACAGAGATGCAGCCCCCAGTGGAGAATCTTTCAAATCTGATCAGTTTAGAAAATGATTACGACATATTTTCAGTCGTGATGAACAAGGGCTTCTGAATATGTGTTTTTGATGCACTATTAGATAATTACACAAAAGATGTGAAAATATGTGTGCCATTGGTGCCCGTGTAATTGCCTGAAGACATAGAATGGTTTATGACGAAAAGGAGATTGGTGAAGGTGGGACCAACACATGGAAAGTACAATATTTAATAATATAATAAGAAATGGTTGTTAACATATTTACATACTTTTGGAAAGTCAATAAGTTGATCAATGTTCCTAAATTGATACTTAGTTAGAAACTCCTCGTGTGCCGAGAACGTTGAGGCTGTAGATATCTTCGAGGGGGTATTAGCTGATTGTTCCTTATTGGGCCTTAATAGCAAACTACATAAAGAAAATACACAACAAAGAAAATTTTTTATTAATTGCTAAAATAGGTCGTATGATTCCAGAATGTAGATGGATATGGGTCCTTGTCTAAAATCCTCAATATCTTTCAAATCATTGTTCATAATGCTTTCCATTAATAATTTGGTACCAAAAAAAGCATTATGCACTTGCATCACACCTGTAACAAATAAATATTCATAATTACATGTCATAAATGTATATGCAATTTAGATGAATTTTCTGATGGATTAAACTTACCATCCCATTTCTTTATTTTACCAAGCTGAATAACAACAATAATCAATCCAACATCATCACATGATTTCAAAAACTCCGTAAATTGATCAGCATAATCACCCATAGCATACAATTTGGTTGTGCGCCCCTTAAAAGTATAGAAGAATGTATTAAACTATATGTACATGTATATATAACAGGTCTTATCCATTTTTGGAAAAAAGTATATGTCATAGACTTACTCAAGGTCCATCAGTAGAGGTCTCTTTTTCCCTTGTTTACCATTACCACTGTAGTTGTCTAATTTTGGAGACTCAATTACTTGGCCAATGACATCAAGGAAAAAAATATGTTGTAAAACATATCTAAAAAAACACAAAAATAACTTTTACATAGAATGCAAGTTCAAAATTTACCAAATTGGCCCATGCTTTCGGTTTGACATTGCAAAATCTCTTTAAAGGGCTTGAAGACAAAGCCATAAATGGACCCTTTGAAATCAACACACTGACTAACTTGGGTCTAGCAAACAAAGTTTAGTTTTAGTGGGTTGGGAACATCTAGATATGCAAGTTGGGGTTGACCCAACTGTGTCAACCATAGCACAACACACACATCACCTTCCAATTAAAATTGGTATGCTTGAACATAGGGAGCATATACATTCTAACCGTTGCGTGCATTTTCACACCCTATAAGAATAGCAAAAATATAAATACCCAGAATAAGTAGACGATTAATAATCAAAACACATATTTAATAATTTTTTTCATACTTGCTTGTCCATTATGATGAGTTCCATGTTCATAACCTTTGGTTTATTGGTTGCATCCAAGCCCTAACAATACGAACACGTAAGAAAATAGTCTCTTACAATTAGGTCCGAGATGAAACCATTGTCAAACCTAGCCATTTGGTTATTGATAAGAATGAAGAAGGGTATTATTGTGATATAAGAATGACATTACTTTTTCCAAACACAGATGTTTTTATAGACTCTGATATCGAAAATTAAAATAATGTATTCAAAGAAACGATTGTAAATTGTCAATCAAGAAAAACAATTTACCTAAAATAAGTTTAATATTCATATTTTAAAAATTGAAAAGAATTTTTTTGTAACAACCATTAATTATACTGATTTGGTGACTGTGTATATATAAATCAAGAAAAATTATAAAAGTTGAACCAAATAAAATCGAACCCCAAACAATCGAGTCACGTCAAACTAATTTTACGTAATTATAACACATTAAACTAATTATAACCCCAAAAAAATCAAACAAAAAAATTACTACAATGAAACACAAAAAATCAAACACCTAAACTTAAATTAGACTCATTAAAAATGAAAATACCTTTTGTGTGGAAGGTTAGACCTAATATAGACATATATTTTTTTATTTAGGGGGAGTTTTTAATTTGGGGGAGATATGATCTATTTTTTTATTTTGGAGAATATAGCAAATTTATTTGAAGAAATAGCTTCATCAAAAGAGATTATTCTTATTTTATAAGATAGCATAATGGAGGTTTCATTTGTTTTAGTCAATGGAGTGTTACATTAATTTTGGCCAAACTATTTAAAATGTTTTCTTTAAATAAGTCATAATTTGTTATTTTACATTTGACTAAATTAAGTCTCATTTTAATGCAATATGTTTTAATATGCATAAAAAGATCCATTACAAATACACGTATTATAATATACCACAATTATATAGAGGAATGTTTTCCAAATTTTGCAGTGCCTAGATCACATGAACAATTAAAATATTATATGTGATAACGCTCAAATTGAGTATGTTTCTAGTCGCGTTATCCGTACTTTTGTATAAGTTATTTGGCTGTTTATTTATGCTTTTGTTACTTAATTATACCAAAGTGTGTTTGCAAGTATATTTATAGCCAAGTAATGGAAAAACAAGAAAAAGATGAAGAAACGACAAATAAATTAAGTACAAAGAATCTCGCATCAAGATCAAAGCTCGGAAGAATTTCAAGAATTAAAAAGCCAACCATTCAAGCTTCCAAGTTCCAAGGTAGAGCTAAAATGAAGTTATGTTGAAGTATGATGACCCACGACCAAGCACAACTCAAACCCGTACTTTTTATTAAAGATTTTAAATTTGCGAAGAACGAAAAATGATAGAGTTAAGTATAAGTTGGATGCTAAGCAAGGATTAGTTAGATATCTTAAGAGCTCCTAAGTGTAAATTATGGCTTTTTGTCACACCCCCAAATTCACTGCAGCGGAAGACTGGATTTGGGATTATGACTTCATAGCGTAAAGAGGACTTGATACGAGAGATAGACCTCTACATGTCAATATACCAATGCAACTCCATATACCCGTAAGATAGAAACACCTGATGAAAACTTGCTAAAAGTCAACATAAAAGTTGTGAGTTCATACGTTTTGTTTGTTGATAATAGGATGAACCACAGATTTTTTAACCTTAGCATGAATATAGTTATCCCTATATAGACATTGAAAAGTATTTACTATTGTCTAAGCTCATGACAGCGAAGCGTTAACATGTGGTATTATAGATAGCCCATGCAGATGTTCAACCCACGACATCCATAACTGACTCAAATGAAACTATGTTTGCTTGACTAATGTCAGTCCAAGACAAACAGGGATGTCAATCCCGATAGATCTATCCATAACATTCGCGCTTACAAGTAATTAACGGTTCGTGATAAATTGGGCAATGTAGCAAGTTGGGTTGAATAGGGACTTAGACCCAATAGTAAATCAGTAAATGTACTTGTGTTTAACTGTTAAAAATAAGCAATGTTCTCACCCCAAAAGATGATTTAAAATAATAAATTAGGGGCTGTGAAAACTCACCTTGTTAGTTAATCGTCTGAAATTGATAATTGATTAAGGCACGCCAAATAGTGATTCAGTCAATACCTAAATTATGATAATTCTGAGTTTATATGCTAGCACTCAATATATGAAATGAGTTATGCAAATGGGTCATGAAAGGCATTGTCGTTTATGAGGTAAAGTTTTTAAAATGTTGGTTAAACCGTCGGCTCTAGGGATGATTCACGACTTTACAATTATAAGTTTATATACTTAAATTCCTAGAGTTGTACGCTGTAACTTATATTTACCTACCCTTGGGATCTTGTCTATACTCTAGTCTTTTAAGCAAATTCGTACACTGGCCAGTTTTTATTTTTTTTGGCTCGTCCTCTTGTTCAGACAATTTATAAAAATACAAGTTATTTATAATTATTATCCTTAAATTTAAAATAATAAGATTTAGTTTCTATATTTTCTACATTTAGTAATTTACATAATTTACCCCTTTAGTTTCCACATTATCACATGAAATCCCTTAATTCTTTAAAATAGTATCTATTGACTATTTAATGTTTTCGCCTTCTAATTTCTATGTTTTTCGTTTTCTAACTTTTATGTTCTAAATTCAAATAAACCTTTAAGAAATTTTAGTGTCAAGAATTTATACAACCGAGTTAAGTTTGTTTACACGTTTATAATTTAATCTCGTTGTTATCGTTCATAATTTATTGGAAATCGTTATTTATGGCTTTTCTACCTTTTTTGTACTAGTATTGTTTTCGTGCTAGTCTATTTCCCTATTGGGTCTCGGTATGAAATGCCCCAAAAGAACACGAAAATATGCATGTTTTCTATATATATCCTTTGTCAAATTTTTAAAAGGTATACTACACAATAGTTCTAGGAATTATTACATATATCCTTCCTATACCATACAAAATATTACATGGCCTACAACTTTGTTTTCTTTTCTGTTCTCCTGTCGTGTTCCAACAGTGGGTTGTGCCCACTTGTGTTGTGTTTTCTCCTATACCCATAACCCATCATATGTATATCTATATAAAATGAATGTCCTACTCATTTTCTTTTGTTTTTGGCTGCACAACAGACGCAACGTAACAACAGTGAGTTTTTATACTCACTGTTTTCGGTCTTATGCAGCCTTACCCGCAACATTTATATATATAATAGTTTTCTATCTATTTTGCTTGTTTACGAATTGCATGGTTAGCACAAGGAGACTAAATCTTGAGACACAAAGACAACCCACTCGTCCCTTGTGGAACGCACGACTGCAGCAGCAGTAGCAACTTGCCATGGCTCGTTGGTGTGCGTTATGATATACGTTGGTGCCGAGTAGGTGTGAAGCCTTGTTACGAAACAACAAGCAAGAGTTGTTCATTCTTAATAGTGTCTGTGACGCACCCATAGCGAGCAAGAAAAATCATTGTGGTTTGTTTTGGGTTACTTAGTCACGCCCCTAGTATACGTCGAGGTTACAATGTAAGGGTTTCTATAACATTTCATGCGTAACCCTAAGGTTTATTACCCCCCAACGAGCCAACGTATTTGATCATGACCCGCTTAAGGTTTTTACCAAACTTCTTGGTTCGTTACTCGTTTATACGCGTGATGCGTTGTCTGAAAGTTTTATAATATGTTGTTATTTTATGCGTGATGTGACTCGTTCTTCGCATGCATGCGTACATGCTAACTACGTATGACTATATGTCGTGCACTAGTATGTGATGCCAAGGCTTTTTGACTAGCTTGCCAAGCCGGACTAGTTTTGGTCTTTGGTTGCGAGTGAGACTACAAGGGTGAATGACATGGAACGATGAATGTTATGCTACGAGAATGACTTACAAGGGTCCAAACGTTGCTAATTGGCAACGAGATGTGGTGTCAAGGAACTCGACCCTTTTCTTGTTTCTACCTATTTAAAATAGACGCCCCCTCTTGCTCTTAGACCCAACGAAACTCCTAATTGAACTTTGTTGCTTTACTTCTCATTTTCAAAGTTAAAAGCGTGTATACAGTCCTTATTTATACTCACATTATTTCTAGCTTACTAAGACATTTCATATGCATGTGAATGGTATTATTTACATCTACTATTGATGAATGTAATACTATTTGCTATAATTGATTTTTTTCTAATACTGTTAAAGACTATATACTATTGTTGAAGTGAGAGTTGAAACAAGACGTAGCATGTGAATAAATTTTGAAAGAATATAAGGTGTAGGGCATTATGTGTAAGACATGAAATGATAGTGTTTGTTTAAATTTCTTCCCTCATTGACGTAGCCATACCTTTAAGTATTAAAGTTTTGAAATAAAATGTCATGGTGAAATGTCTATTTAGGAGGATTTAAATATTGGCTCACTTATGGTTTTATTTATTGAAGTGTGGACGGGTTCACAAAATAATATAGGTGTACGACTTTGTTTCGTCGGGCATGAAAAAAATTATTTTTATCGCTTAGCGTTTTCTAAAATAACCCTTTTTGCTTTGTAAGCAAAAATGATGATCTATACGTGCTATTAAAATTCTCAATAGCGTAAAATATTGCATGTCGCTCGAAGGATAACTTTTTATTGGAAAGTAACAGAAATTTTGGCAATTGCTTGTGACATGTGCTCTTGTGTAAAGTGATAAAGAGCTCTAAATTTTTCTGAGGTGTTACACTTTTCCTCCCCGAAGCTTCTAACCGAACTAATAATAAGCTTTATTATTTTAGTCTTAGTTCAAATTTATACTTACATTTTCTAAAAAGAAATTTTTTCTATATCATGATAAAGTATAAGTATGATAAGATTTCATTTAAAAAAATATATAAAAATAAAAATAAAAAAATAAAAAAATGATGATAATAATACCTTGTCAGATTACTGGATCATGGTCGGCTCGCATACCGATGTGACAATCTTCATATAAGGCAAGGTCCAAAGCCGAAATAAAACAACTGGATCATGGTCGGTTCGCGCACGATGTGACAGTTCATTTAAAGGGTGGAGGTTATAAGTATAAAAGTTAAGTTTAATGTATATGTTTAAATAAATATGGGGAAAATCTCTTTTTCTTAAATTTAAATATGCTTTTGAACTAAGACTATTTCACATTAAGTGCTAGTTTAACGGGAAGCCTAAAAGTTTTTGATGAGCGAAGGTTTGTGAGTTCCGATACTATTCTCTGTGGAGTGTCAAAAGCCTGGTCACCTAAGCCGGTCTCGGCTGGGATGTGCCAAGAAGAAAGTCGCTACATGGAATGATCGCGCCTTCAAAATCATAATTCTTGGGGGGAACGTTATACTTTTTCAGGATTTGTGTACATATATACATTGTAATAATTAATCCATCAGGAGAGAAGAGTTAGTTTAGGGTTACACAATTTGCAAATATGAGTAGCGTTAGCATCTTAACTTGTATTTAACAATGATTTCGTTTTTAAGCTTAGTTTGGGGCTGGTGAAAAATCAGAGACGATGAATTTATCCTGATGGACGCTATTTATAAGTGCTTCTTGTTCTATGATCCTAAAAGTTATACTTAAATAATGAAGTCAAGCATGTTGTCACTTGTGAAAAGAAAAATAAATACATATAGATATAAAGGGGTGCTTTCAAAGCTAGTAATTTCTTAATCCCCTTTGATGAACACTTAGCTACTTTTCGAGGTGATTAGTTTAGGGGGATTAGAATTTTTTGTTTTAAGCGTGTATTTACATTATTGCGTGAGGACACAATAATAGCTTAGTATGAGGGATTTTGATATGTGCTTAAACACATATCTTTTATTTCTTATTATTGAGTTAAAAAGGCCAATAATGACATAAAAATGCATTGTATTTGTTTGTATTGTGAATTGTGTCTTGCAATTAACGGATATATCACAAAAGGACAAAAATAAAGCCAAAACAGACAAAACCAAGCACGGGATTGGAAAGAGCATGAAAAAACAAAGCCGAGGGCATATCCATCTTTAATGGGCCAACCCGTATCCATTTAATGGGTCGAGTCAGCCCATTAATGCTCAAACCATTATCCATTAACCCCATTCTAGCCCAAGCCCAAAATAAATAAGACCTGACCCAAGTTATAAATCATAAGCCCAATCCCATACCCGATCAAAGTCAAAGCCCAAAGATATAAGTCAGGGTCAAAAACTACTATTTATCGTCTCCCTTTCCATCCTTTTTCACTTTCACCCCACACAAAGCAACTAGGGTAAAACCCACTCTCACTCACTTGTTTCCCATCTTCTAGAAGGTTTTAACTGACACATCTGACACTACCCAAGTCCACGTTGGCGATCCTAAGCATTTTCATTGGTTGTTGAGACGTGGCATCAAATCAAGGGCTCAAAATGATGGATGAGGAGTTTGTTTGGAATGAAGGGCTATGATGATGGCTTAAGAACGCTCCTGAAGTCCTAGAAGTTTCCCTTCCTCCCTATATAAAGAGAGGCAATCACACAGTGTAATCATGGAGAGTAGGAGTAGGAGTAGGAGTAGTTTAGTTTAGCTTATTTTCAGCTTATTGTATGCTTTTATATTCCAATTTTTTAATCTTCTTTTTATGAATTAATAAAAGTCACTTTTATCTTAAATTGTCCTGTTTTATTTTTACTTATTCACTCAAAATTTCATAAACTGTTCTTAAGATATTATAAGCTATTTTTTATCTCAAATAAGTGTTTACTTGTACAAATAAGCTTTTCAAGTTTATTTGTACAAGTTGTTCATGTTTTACTTCAAATTAGTTAAGTATTAGGGTTTTGAGCTTTATTAATGATAAGCCAGATTTGGAAGGGCTTATTGGATTTTTACCAGCTTGTTTTTAACAAGCTGGAGCTTGTAGAATAGTTCTAAGAGTATAATAATCCTTGTTTATTACTTTTTAGCTTAATTTTCTATTCAGCTTATTAATCTGCTTATTCTCTGCTTAATATTGCTTAATCATGCTTAGTTTGCCTAATAATAGCTTATTATGTTCAGTTATTAGCTTAGAAGTAGATTTTAATGAAGATATGGTCATTTAGATATTATTAATGTTCTATTATAGTTAATACAGCTTAGTATTCTAGCTTATTATTCAGAACTTATTCTCAGTAGGATTTTGCTTATTTGTCTTAAGTTGTGTTAGTACTCAATCTGTTTTAAGTAATTTGTAGCTTTTTAAGTCTGTCTTAAGCTTATAATTGTTTTTCAATAGATTTTAAGGGGTGTTGGCATAAAACAGTTTTTAATTTAGTTACGACGGCCTTGTGTTTGCTGTGAGAAAAGGATTAAGTTAGTTTTTATATAAGCTTTAATTAAGTTCTTAGGAGTAGTTTTGTATGCTTAGTAATTTTTGTGTTTGTTTTATTAAAATCTTAAATCTGACATTTGAAAAGAGTCCTAAACTGTCTTATTAAGCCAAGTTTAAAAATATGCATAAGAGGTATGGTTTGTGTGCTTAATTCAGCTCAACATGTATCAAGGTAAACCTGTTTTGTAGTCAATTTGATTGTCAAAGTCCTTAGAGATCTTTAGTTCAAAATAGTCAAGCATTCTTAAGGTTTTAAGCTTGATCTTTAGGACCTGAGTTTGCAGATCATTAATAGTTAATGCCTAGCTTTAATTAGGTTAAATTTTGTTTCATTTAGCTTATTGAAGTCTTTAGGAAATTTGTTTTAAGTTTTCTATATTCAAAACCAAATTTAAGTCTCAAAATGCATTTAGCCAAAAAAATCATTACTTTGATTTAGATTTTTAGCTAGTTTAGTAGTTAGTTAGCTTAATCCTTGTTTCTAGTTGCTTATTAAGTTCTGGTCTTTATCTGTTTTTAATTTTTAGCTTTTCACTTTGCTTATTGAGTCTTAGATTTTATGAGTAATAGTGTGTCCCCCCCCTCAAAATCCAAAAATCGCAAAAATAAAAGTTAGCATGTCACCTTTCAAGCTCTTATTCTCTTTGCCTAATTCCTTTTAAGGTTTACTTAATTATGTCTTTTATATATAAGCCCAATCTGTTGTTAGGTTTTAGATTTTTCCTTTAACCTTATTGTGCCTTTATCTTAGCTTAAAAATTGTCTAATGTCCCTTTGATTTCTGTCTTAAGTAGTCTGTCTTTTAGCTTTTTAAGTGCTTTTTAGCTTATTTTGTAAGTTCATTTTCAGTCAATATTGCTTATTAGGTATAGGTAGTTATCTGTTTTACCTTATTTTTTTTACTTGTTGCTTAATAAGTTTTAAAAAGCCAAACAGTTTAGTCTTTAGTCATTAGTTCTAATAACCAAATCTATCCCTTTTTTAATTAGCTTTTTCCTTGCTTAAAATTAAGTTCTGTCAAAAGTCTTTTCATTAAAGTTACTTATTTTAGACTTATTTAGCTTTTTCATTAAAAAAATTTGCAAAATGAAAATGTTGGGAATATAGGGAAGTCTCAGGTTTCGAACTCGAGACCTCTACCTTAACTCCCAACACTTCACACACACACGCACTCTACCATCTGCCCTTCGGTATTTTTCATTCATTCTTTGCACCATTTAATTCCTATTCACATTTTTAGTTTTGGCTTATTTGATTTTTAACTGCTATTTGGCTTAAGCTTTTTGAGTAGTTTTTCTTGGTAAACCTTTAGGATACTAATAAGTACTTTTAGTAATTTTCTTGAATTTTTATAAAATAGTTTAGTTATTTTTATTAATTTTCTAGATTAAAAGTGTTTTTAATTGTTTAAAAATATAAAAAAGTTACAAAAAAATATAATTTATTTTTTTAAAAATTATTTTAGTACATTTAAGTTTAAAATTTAGCATTTTGCATTTTTAGGATTTAAATTTGTGTTATTTGCTTAATTAGTCACGTTTTTTTTAATTCTCATTATCGTTTTTTTACGTTTAATTCCTTATTTGCTTAATTCGTTAGCTTGCCTTTATTTGTTTTTGCATTTCATTATTAGATTTAGAATCCAAAACCAAAACTTAAATGACAATCAAGCTCGATTTATGGTATGTGCTTAATTACACATACCATTTTCCATTAAAAACGGACTTAAAAGACTAAAAACGTACCAAAGATACATTGTATTTGTATGTTTTGCATTTGAATTGTGCAGGAACGGATATTCAAAAAGAAAGCCAAAGACGACCAAACCAAGCACGGGATGGAAAAGACAAAGTCAATCCGAAGCCAAAGTCAGTCAAAGTCAAAGTCAGCCACATGAAGAAAATACAACTTAAGGGACTAAAACTGCCAAACCTCAAGTTGTATTACAAAAGTTAAAAGACAAGGGTTGAAATTGCAAACCGGGCAAAGTGTGTTAAAAGAAATGAGGGGCCAAAGCTGCCAACCTCCCCAAACTCCATCTTTCCCGCCCAAACAAAACCCAGGTACAGAGTAGGGATGTCTTCCCATACTTCTCCCCTGCAAAACCACTCAACACCCTAGATAAATCATTTCAACCACTCCTCTATCAACCCCCCCAGCTGTATAAGTGCCATGTTGGCAATCCCTCACCATTCCTAAGTATTTTCGATAGCTGTGATTGACTCCAAAGAAGCACAAAAGAAATTGAAGGCTGGGATTTGTTTTAGAATCACCTCACACAACAAACACACTTGGTTTTTGTCTCTACAAAGAAACACAGAAGAAAAAAGAGAAGAGAGTCCAAGAAACCAAGACCTTAATTCGTTTTAGTATAAATAGGGCCATTGTAACCCAAGTAAAGGAGTTAGTTTTTAATTTTTAATATAACTTAGCTTATTTTCAGTTATTTACAGCTTTTACTTTCAGCTTTGTAACACTTTCAAGTTTTAATGCAAATTTGAGATTTTTAAGTTTTTTTTTATGTTGAAATCCAATTGTTGAATTCCAAGTTCTCAAGTTATTAACCAGTGCTTAATTGTGTTTTAAAAGCTTTCAATATAGCTTAATGATAAGCTGTTTTAACTAAGTAACTTAAAAAGGTTAAGTAGTTAAGGAGAAATAAAAAAAAGGTCACCCAAAGATACCACAGCTTACTTTTTTGGATGATAAGCAAACAAAGGATGTGCTTATGGACATTACTAGCTTGTCTTTGACAAGCTAGAGCTTGTAGATCAGCTTGTAAAAGCTTAAGCAGCCCTGTTTAAGCAAGGGTGTTGTAAGTCTCTCTTTTTCTCGATTTTCTTACTTACTGTAGAACTGCTTATAGAGCTTATTTGTTACTTATATTTGCTTATTTATGCTTTATTATGTTGTTTAGTGCTTATCCTGCTTAGATTTCAGTTCAAAAATGATTTGTGCAACTTTCCTAGTTAGTACTGGTAGCATGTGTAGTTAATACTGTTAGATTAATTTAGCTTATTTAAGTGCTTATCACTGATTGAAATCTGCTCATAAGTACTTTATTTTGTCATTTGATAATCTGTTTTTAACAAATTAGGATCCAATCAGCTTGAAATAAAATGACTTTTGAAAACTTTAAGAGGTTTTTAGAACTAGCGGTACTAACTTAGAACTAGCGGTACTAACTCAAAGCTAGCGGTACTAACTCCAAGTTAGTACCGGTAGTTGAACTGTTGGATTTTTAATTTGCTTATTTTAGTGCTTATTCGCTACTGTCTTGTGCTTATTTGTGCTTAATATTGATGTGTGATTATCTTTTGTTGAGTCCCTTGTCCTAAATCTCCATAAAACAGCCTCAAAAAGCCATTTCAATTCTTAAAGGGGTGTTTGGGTTAAGACCCAAAATGGGTCAAAAATGGTTATAAACTGTCTTGGGTTCTCAAGTCATATTTCATTAGCTTTAAAATGGTCTAATAGATAGTCTTAATAAGTTTTAAATTAGCTTTATAATGTTTTTATGATTTTCTAAGCATATGTCAAATTTGTGGTGTTTTTATGGTTTGTGCATGCATAATCTTTGATTTTAAGTTTGGGTAATGTTTAAGAGTTGTTTTGAGTCCATTTTAATCATTAGAATACATTAAAAATCTGGTCATAAAGGATTTAAATCTGTTTTATAGGTTTAAGAGCAAATGGGTCAAAAAAAATGTCTAAAATTTCCTATTTATGGTTCAGTTTTCACCAATTTTTGATCTCACTTTTAGGTTAGTTAGGTTAGGTTTTAGGTTATGATTTTTTTTGAGACTTAAGCTCATTGGAAGGGTGAACTAAAATCTGTGTGAGGTTTTTTTTTTAAGTTTTGCAGCTTATATTTCGTGGCTTATTTTAGGTCTAAAGTACTTATTTTTTATAAAAATCCAAAAAATAGTAGTGTAGTATTTTTGCTTTTGTGCTTATTTAGTGGCTTATTTAAAAAAGTGATATAGGTGGCTTAATAAGAACTCATATTAAGTGATGACTATTTTCCAAAAGCCCAACTTTTCAAGTTTGGCTTATTGGTGATTTTAGCTTTATTGTGAATTTGGCTTTTTTAAGAAAAAGTTAGAGTTTACTTACTTTTTGATGCATAAATTGAGTTAAGTTTAAGTGTGTTTGGTTTGAAAACAAACTTATTGGAATCAGAGTTAAGCATCATATAAGCTTTCCTAACATATCTCCTTTTTGAATCTTGAGCTTATTTTGAGTTTGTAAGTGTCCAAAATTACCAAAAACCAAAATTTTTTTAGCTTACTTTTCTGCAATCAGCAGCTTAAATTGGTTATTTTTGAGCTTATTAAAGTGTTTATTTTCGCAAGGTGTCTTTATTAAAGTTGCTTAAAAACATGTTGTGAACAACTTTCGTGTTTTGCGTTTTGGCTAAAAACGACTTTTTAAAATCAGCCCTTTTTGGGACTTGGACTAAAATCGGGATTGGGGTTCAGGGTATGTTAAAAAAGAATTTAATTTTGGGTCTTTGTCACAATAGTCCCTGTTGTTGTCCATTTTTGGTTTTAGTCCTTGTTAGTTTTAGTTTTAATTATTAGTTAGGTTTAGTTTAATTAAGCTTTAACCATTAGATAAATTTTGGGGCTTTTAATTTTGTTAAAATTTCTGCATTTATCTTCCCATTAGTGTAATTTTTTATAAAAAAATTTAGGTTTTTAGCCATCGTTTTTCGTACCCGTTTTAGGTTTTAAGTTATATTGCTTTCGTTTTTGGTTTTGTTATTCATTTTTGCATATTTAACTTGAGAAATAGAAAAACTCATCATATCCTTGTCATATTCAAACATCAATCATCAATCCGTCATTCGATTTTTCATTCAAGCCTCGTTGGGACAAAATGACCCGGGAATCATACTTCCGGCTACATATATATTTTATTTTGGTGAACTTTTAACCATTCCTTGTGCAAAGGTAATTGGTTGAGTGTTTGGATTATATATATATATAATATATATATATATTATATTTTATACTATATATATATATATATATTATTGATCGAATCATGAAATTAATCCTTGGAGTAGAGGAGATACATGATCTAAATTTTATGGAGTTATGGAGTTAAAGTTGTGCTTAGAACATGAAGTTAAAAGAGGAAACAAAGTGGTTAAGAAGGAACTCATTGTTGCACTCAGAGGTGAAATCTACTTTATGAAATTCATTATCAACCCAGAAGAAGATGATGTTGAACCTAGGGTAATTTTCGGTAGATAATTCTTACGCATGACCAAGGCGATTACTGATTTCATGGTTGGAACTATCATAATATACCCTGATATTGATCCATTCTTGGAAGAAACCGAAGAAGATGGAAAAAGCAATGATGATTGGGACCATTTGCTTGATTTTAACATAGATGATGTACCACTGTTGGGTGAAGAAGGACTTCCGTCATTTGTATGCAAAATGGGGAAGAGTAGCCGTAATAAGAAGCGGGCAATGGAAAACCTTAACTTTTTTCATCAAGATATAGGAACATCTTCATCAGCTGGAGGTCATTTAACTCAAAAAGAAGCAGCTAAAGAAGAAATAGCGATCAGAATGAGCCAAAAGTTTGCTTTATTGAAAGAGGAAAGGCTTATAATCAAGACAATGGCTTATCATGATAAATACAAGAAAATTCTCGATGAAGTTTGGAAGACAGTGGTAGTTAGATGGAATAAGATTGTAAAAGAAGAGAGGTAGCAGTACAAAGATTAAGGGAGAAGCGTTAAAAGAAAAAGACGATCCTGGAGCATTTATATTTCCCCCAAGATTGGGAGGAAAAGTTAATGAAAATGCATTAGCAGACACTGGGTCAGATATAAATACTATGCCTTATCGAATTTATGAGCAGCTAGGGAGAGAAGATATAAAGAAGGTAGATAGAGGAATCACGATGATAAATCACACTCAGGCAGAAGCTATAGGTATACTCCCAAATGTTCTCTGTCAAGTTGGGGTCACTACTTTGATTGCTTAGTTTCTGATCCTGGATATTCCGATTGACCGTAATTCACCGATAGTTGTTGGTAGGGGATTCTTGGATACGATTGGAGCCATTAGTCAAATACTTACTGACAGAAATTTTTCAAACCTTTGATGGGTTTGTCACAAAACTTCCGTACTGTAAGATCAGTTTTTATTGAGTAAACGCCTAAAGTAATAGTGATGTCGAGGAAGATTACCAAATAAAGCAGGGAATAGTTTGGAAGAACCGATATATGGACAAAGCCTGATTCATACTTGATCTGTGAACGTCCATTTGGAGCAATCATTGGCTATACAAACCTTAACTAACCCATTCTGAAAAATTAGTGTTTGGAAGACGGCAGTTAGTTTCTTGGCTTGTTACCAGTGCCGTTAAAGCAAGTAAACTAGAAGCATGATTATAAGGGCTCATATACTAAAGAAGAAGAAGCGACAGGGAAATGGAGAACTGAGATAAGATTAACTAATCCATACGGAAACATTTATCTACAAGGATTCACAACAAAGAAAATGGACCGGAAGTTATCAAAATACCACAAGTTGAGTGACATCATGTCACCCAACTGGTTCATGGAATGAAGAAATGGAACAAGTTGGAATAAAGGAGTAACCATATACTCCCGTTTTACTTTTTATATTATGTTTTTAAAAATAAAATCATTTGTATAAATCCATAATGGAATGCATTTAATGTACGGATATTAATCCGATATGAGATAATTATTAATATCAAGTATATTATGGATTGAAAATTTGGTAAATTATGTAGTGTGCAATATAAGTTTGCTAATTTTTTTTTTATAAAGTACGTCGCACTTCAGGGAAGTGCACCGCACTTTTAGGCTATTATCATAGATAAAAACTTAGCCAACACGATTTAAACATTCATAAAAAAAAACACTCACACACTCACCAAAACCGCCGGGGTTCTCACAAAAACAGAGAAATTTTTTTCAAAGATCAATCCACCAAGTTTTTAATCATGCCTAGGGTATGTCTATGTCAATCCTTAAAATTATTTATTATAAAATTGTTTTAATTGCTTGTTCATTAGGGTTTATAATAATTAGATTAGGGAAAACTTAAATCCAAGTTTCATATGAACAATTGACCTTTGAATTAGGATCTTTAGAAGTTATTTGATGCATGCATTCTTGATATGGATTAATCTTAAAAAAACACTGTTCATATTATGAATTTACATTTAAAAATAAATTGTTTAAAGATCATAATTTTTTTCATCATACCAGAAAGTACGCCGGTTTTGTCCCAAAACCGCCGCACTTTGCCTATATTTTCCAGAAACTACGCCGTACTTCAGGGAAGTGCGCCGCACATTTTACCTCAAAATGTAACATAATGTTTCAAAAACAATCAAAACTATGACCATTGGTACCAAATCATTTCTAACATAACTATAACTTTATTTTTGATTGTTTTTTATGTGTAGACTATGGGAACAAACGATGATGAGGTCGGATCATCACGATCCAAACGCTCGAGACATGAAGGTATTGCTTCCACAAGTTCACCAAGAGTTTTTGCTATGGGAAGGATGTAACAGAGATGCAAAGTCTAAGTACAACACTAGATTAACCCAATTGCTTCCTAGACACATTTACTCGCCTTGTATAATAAACTGGGATGTGCTAAACAGAATGGGTTGTGATGGAGAGATTGATGATATTTTAAGAATTAGGTTGCGTGAAGCTGGATCAGATGAAGAGATATTTACTTTAGTGGCTTGGATTAGGGCTTTTAATATCAATGAGCCACTTTATGCTAAGCTTTGCCATGAGTTTTATTCTACTTATGAGTTTGATGAAGTGTGTGCTAATGATGAGTTGTAAACCAAGAAGATCATCAAGTTTAGACTTGGTGGACATGCTCATAACTTAACCTTGTTGGAGTTTGCTCGAAGGTTGGGACTGTATCAAGCGGTTGAGCTAGAGGAAGAAGGTTTTAATGTTTACTTTGAAGGCGGTTTGCGTAATGATGATAATTTTAATGCTCAAGATTATTGGTTAAGCATTAGTCGAGAGGATAACCTTGGTTTATCTAGGAGTCATACTTCTACTATCAAGAAACCAATTTTAAGGGTGATTTACAAGATGATTACTTATGGTTTGTGTCAAAGGACGACTGGGTATGATAAGATTCAGAAGAATGATTTGTGGCTCTTGAGTATGTTTGATGCTAGACACCAAAATGGGTATGCAAATGTAGCTTGGGTGATTTCAAGATGGATGAAGAGGAAAGGAGCTGGAACTCAAAAGCAAAGCCAAATTTACTATGGACAGTTCATCTTAAAGATTGCTAGGAAATGCAGGGTGTTGACAGAGGATGTGGTGAGGAGCTTAAGTGCTCTGATTTACTGTAGGGATTTGGATTTAACTACACTTCGAGATTTGATTGATTCCGATGGTAAACTTATCCAAAGATCCACAGCTGGGTGTACCTAGAGTTGGTATATAGGACCTCCGGAGCATTATGCAGGCATTTGTATGATAGGATGGTTGGATGGAGTTACGCCAAGAGGCGATAGAGCGGTGAGGTATATGCAGTCTTCTACTGGGGGGGACCCAAAAACAAAAAGTTTTAAAAAAACCCAAGGAGTGTTTTAGGGCATATGGCTAGGGTTTACAGTGTTCCAATGCAGGGAGCCTACAACCCACCTGGGTATGCTCAGCCGCAATATGACCAATATTATCAGCAGTACCCGCCTACACCACCACAGTATCAACAGCAGGATGATGATGAGTAGTGTCAAGATGACATGAGTTGGTTGTGTGGACCGAATTTTTTTGGGGCTCCTTTATGCTTTAAAAAAAAAAAAAAAAAATGAAAGATTTGTTATAATTATTTACAAAAATAATTATAAAAAAAATAAATACATAAAAATAAAATAAAAAAATATAAAATATTAAATATATATGAATATTAAAAATTTAAAAAACAATTATATAAAAAAAATTTATAAAATTAAATAAAAATATTAACAAAATAAAATTTCATAAAAATTCATAAAATAAATAAATAAAAAATAACCAATAAATAAAAAAATATAATTCCCAAAACAAAACAATTATATTATTTTTATGGTGTGTTCTAAAATGCTTATGGTGCATTAAAACAATATTATCGTATTTCTATTAATAAAATTATGAGGATTAATATTATTATTTGTGTGCTATGCAATATTTTTATTTGCCCAGGGAAAAGAAAAAAGAGCAGGAAGCATGAGAAATGACGTGATCCAAAGATTCAGGAATAACAATCAAAAAGTTTATTTCACCTTTACCATTTTATCTTTCTCTATAATAGTTTCTCCTTGAGGACAATGCACATATTAAGTATTGGAGGAGATTAATAGAACAAAGTAATAGTTAAAAGATAATATTTGATAACATTTTATTGAATCACATATATGCAATCTGACTCTGGATTGATAACATTGCTTGAATAGTTTATTACACAACTAAAATTATTGGAGGATTAGATTTAAGAATTCGGGTATCTCTCTTTGACCCCCCCCTTTTGATACCTAAGATGATTTTTATCTTTAGCTTTCTCGAGTTAAGGAGTGAGCAATTGCAAATATCTCATTCGTCGTTACGGCTATGTATATGTAGTTTTGTCACCTTTTCTAGAGCATTGGTATTGATTTAAAATTATATGAGTGTGCCGGTGATTTGTTAATTCTAGAACTTGTGCTTAAAATCTTTATGAGACCGTAGTAGGAATACGTTCGCATGTTATAAACATTTTACTCATTAAGAGGTGATAAAAATGTAAATATAAGTAAACAATAAGTTTGTTCAAAAAGATTTCTAATAAAATTATCTGAAATTTTATCCGTACGAATTGAGAAACGTGAATGTTGGTATTGTTGTTTAAATGAAGTGCGAAGGTTGCAAACTTCCAATTTCGTTTAAAGTAGTGTGCTTATCCTAAGTATGAGGAGAAAGCAAGTTTCCCCCAAGATAAAGTAAATTGAGGCAAAAAATAAAGCCTTTGGTAAAAAAAAGAATGATGTGAAGAATAAGTCGAATGTATTACGGATAAGGTGAATTATGATTTTATTACAAACCTTTTTCAATAAATAATAAATAATCTCACTAAATAAATTACCTCTTTTGATGTTTATGTTTGGTGCTTACGCCATGTCGATGAAGTTTAGTTTTTTCTACAAGCCTATGGTAATTTGAACATTTCATGACAGCGCGTATGAGTGACTTCCGTTTACTATCCATTTTACTAAGTTGAGGGAGTGTGAAAAAGAAACTTATCTAAAAAATTCGTGAGTTGCTTTGTCGCGTTATCTATACTTGTGATCATTAATTTGTTTTGTTAAAACGATACTTTCGCTTTGATTGCTTGAGGGCAAGCAATAAGCTAAGTATGGGGGGATTTGATAACGCTCCAAATATACATAAAATACCCCTCAAAAATACATTAAATTTACGTGTTAACGCATGAAATATTGCAAATTTTGCTTGTTTGTTGTGTAATATTCATATCAGGACCAAGAAAGAAGCAAAGGACTAAACGTGCAAAAGAATCCCGTTAAATACACTAACAGTCGTTATATGAAGAATCTAGAAAAGAATTTAAAGAGGAGTTAATGAACAAAGCCAAAGTGCGGCGCACAATTATTTTTGTGCGGCTTACCTCAAGACGAAGTAAATACGATTTATTTAAACACCAAGTGTGGCGCACAATTTTCCTTGTGCGGCGTACTTCTCCTGCAGTTACTCCCAAGTCATAAATGATTGCAATGATTGTGCAACCTTTCACTCCCCAAACTTTTGCAACTGATGCACCATCCTTAAGTATAAATAAAGCACGAATTTAGAGGAGAAAATCATCCCTTGAAGCATTCTTCTCATCTCATTCTTCATTCTTATCATCTATAATAGTTAGGAAATTGTTCTAGGGAATTGTTTAAGAATAAACCTTTTAATCTCATCACATTCAGGGTTTTTAGTAGAGGAAAGTCCCTTTTGGATCTTAAAGGGGGGGGGGGGGGGGGGGTGGGGGGGGAAGGTTGTATTAGAAGGTGTTATAGTGATTATAGTTGAATTTTGGGTTGTTGGAATTTGTTCGAATGAATACTCTTGAGAATCAATCATATTGTGCTATGTGTTTGGTATAAAATGTTTCCCTTCTATATTATTATGAAATTTGATTGATCATGCCTCTTGTTATGTGTTTTGAATTGATGAATATGAAGTAGTTTAACATGTTTGTTTGGGGATCATGAGGGAATTATGGATTAAACTTGGATAAATAGTAAATTTTGGAAACTATCAATATGAACTTGATGTTTTTACACTTGGACTTATTAATCATCATTTGATCTTCATTCTAGTCCGGATATAGGTCGAAAGACTCCGGCTAAGTGCTTGATTTCAAAGTTGTTTATCTATGACAACTAGATGCTAGCCTTGTGAGGATTGGATAACAAAATGATCATTAACCACGGGTTAAAAGTGTTTACGCTTAACTATGTCTAACGAACGTGGTTAAGAAAGTTTCATATTCCTTACTTTCTAAACTGGCATCGAACTTAGCATTTTTGTAATTCAAAAGTAAAAGGCTGGAAAGGATTTTTTTTATTATAATAAATAGACAATTGTTTTAGTAAACTACCCGTTTCTTTAATCGATTATGCTTTAATTATTGAACCCGTTATCTATCCAAGTTTATACATATTTGCTCTCATACCCTATACAACATCATTTTATATCTTGAAGTACCTTAAAATCTTTAGATCGTGACAGTCTATAAGATTTACCCCTTTCGTAATATAATTGACTCTTTTTAGAATTACCAATACCGTGGAACGACCTGGTCTTACCCTAAACCTATACTATAAACGGGGGTTTATACTTTACTCGTGTGTTAGTTGGAATCGGATAAAACTAGTATTATAAATTTAAAGCTTTAATAACACATCATGCACCAAATTGTGTGTAGTAAGCTTCTTCTAGGGTTTTCCCTTCTTCCTTAAGTGGACAATCTTTGGTGTAGTAGGGACCTTTACATTGTTCACATCCTACTTGAGCAGCATAAACTTTTTCATTTACTTTCTTGATTTCTCTTCCAAGATTGTTGAGTTGTGCTTGTATGGTTGCTAATCCGTCAGAAGTTTCAGTACTTCTGGTCCTTAATGTTCCATTATGCCATTTTTGAGAGTATTCAACCATATCTTGGATGGCTACCTTAGCATCAGCAGCAGTCTTTGATGGTATGTCTCCTCTTGAATCAAGAATCTTGTGAGTCCCTTTGGAATAGATCTCTGCAGCCTATTAAGGATGATAGCCAAGATGTATAAATACAGTTGACTATGTAGAAACACTGATTATGAATACTATGTGTTAATGCGGAATCTTAACACAAGTACTAAGAAAAACAATGAAGAACTAAGTAATAACTTCTATTAATCTGCTTTGAATGATTACAGATTACTAACTAATAAGATATGATTTTGCTATGAGATATCTTGAGGTTTATCTAACTTTGCAAGAGGGATCCTGTTATAACTAAGGATAGAAACCTTACAGGCTTACAAAACGCGTAATATCTTTTCCTAATATCTCCCTTACATATCTCTTAAACGGTACTAACTATTTTTACTATCGGTTCAACTAACTGATCAGTACTATAAACATTTTGTACTGTCGGTACTAACTATAACTATCAGTACTAACTATTTGTATTGTCGGTACTAAGTTAGGAAAACGTAATTCCCAACAATCCTCCCTTAAACATGAATGTTGAACTCTTTTAACTTCATGTTTCTTTAACTTCTTTAACGCATAGAGGATGTATCCAAACACTTTTATTATCTCTTGATCTTTTAAACTCTATCCTTCTCCAGCAGCAACTTTATCTTTTCAGCAACACAGCAACATCTTTTCTAGCTACAATCAACTAAGGTTGGCTTTGTAGTTTTGGCAAACTACAGCCATAAGGATTTGATGTTCCTTTTCCAGTCGCCGTTTGCTCTGGGATAGTTTAAATCTTTATTAAAAAACTGGTGAGTTAATTTAAGTTACCATACGGTTTTTGGTAAACTGTCAACCATCAACGAAATGATTTGTCTTTACCATAAATACCGTTTGTTTTTGACTAGACCAATGGCTTCATTGCCATAAACATGGTGCATTGAAAAACATATAGTTTTTAGCAAATACAGCTTCAACAGATTTGATTAGTCTTTACCTTGAATTGTTTGAACATAGAATAGCCAGCTCTTCACCACAGAAGCAAGGTGAGTTGAGAACCTACAATTTTGAGTAAATTGTCAACCATAACGGATTTGTGAAGTCATTTCCACAAGCTGTTTGCATATGGACTAGCCAGTTCTTATGCACCTGTAAGCATGGTGAATTGATGGGGTCCATTTGTCGTGTGATGCGGTAGCCAACACTCTAACCCTTCTCAATTCTATCAACCTTAGTCTTCAGGTTCTAACCTCTGCAAGATAGCTTATGTCAAAATTTAATCAAACTTCATTCCATATTACTGTTTCTTCAGACTCCAATTCAATTTATTCATTTGCATCAGTACTTCCTTTCTCAACGGATACTTCTTCTCTACAAGCATATGAAATGACTAATCTACCTCAGTCAACTAATGTTGTACACCCCCCCTGAAGACTATGTAGCTTCCCAACTTACTATATTCCAATCCTGCTGTGAATTCCAAAACTCGTTTTCATCATCTGGATTGAACATAATCATCAAATCTCCCCAAAGTACTCTATCAAATCCTTCAGGTATCTCACCTTGATATCTGTCCATTACCAGCTGATACACAGCATTCAAATCTTCTCTATCATAATATTGAACACACCCTCATCAAATGTACTAAATATCTCTTTTGTCCATTGCTCTATAATCACACACATTTTGATTTATTTCATCTAAGTGTTCAGCTTTATCATCCTGTGGTTTAGTTCCAAGACACTCTGTTATCCATTCTTTGATAGGATATTTTCTGTCAAGTATTTCATAATCCACTTCTTTTTCCTAATCTGGAGCTATAGGTTAAGTGTAATCTCAGCTCATTCATTCTCTTTCTCACTATCATCTTCAGAAGTGTTTTGTATGAATCTTCTTTTTCTTGACTTCATCTTTTTCCTAGTACCAAGTTTTCTCTTTTTGGTACTTTCTTCTTCTTTACTCTCCTCCTGAACTTCTTCTTTACTTTCCTCCTTGATGATTTCACTTTTAGAGGAATCAATTCCTTTTTCATTCATCCTTTTGATCAATTTTTCATCTTCAGCAGACCCAATAGAGATAAAATCTTCATCTGACCTCTTAATCTTCTCATACAGAGCTTGTATTTCTTCAATACTTCTTGATTTTCAGTTCAGCATGCTTGAAGTTTCATACTGCTTCATGTAGGTCATCATTTGTTTTCTTCAGTTGATTCTTGGTTGGTGGTATGTTTTATGATGGCCTCTGATCTCTGTTGAGCAAGAATTTTCTTTAAGCAGCAATTATGTCATGAGGGAACTTTGCTTTTTCTTCTATTGTAAATGCTCTCTTTCTTGTTCTTGAGCCTCTCAGCAGAAGTCTGTCTGCTCATTCTTGCCTTTATACATCAAAAGTTTCTTATGAGAGACTTCATTGGTAGCTTTTCTTCTGCTATTTTGTTTCTTTCTTCTTCACCTTCCCCACTTTCTTGTATTTTCCTTAGCCATCTCTTCATCACTTTTATGATGTTTTAACTTCTCTCAAGCTTTAAGGATTACATCATATTCATTTTCAGATTCAACCCCACCTCTTCTATTTTATTTTTCTTTGTCTTTTGAATCAATCTTTGGAGAAGAGGCTTTATGTCAGAAGTGGATCTTGTTGAGGTAGGTCCTAGGTCTGTCAGTTTCTTCAATATCCTTCAACCGACCCACCTTTCTCCTTTTTTCTCTTGAAACAGCTTTGGCTTGACTAATGTTGAGAAGAACTATTGCTATATGTTTTCATCATCTCCAATATTGTAGAAGTAGGTGTTTGAGTGGCTTGAGTAGCACTTACTTCTTCAGTATGATCTTCAGTACCTTTTCTTTGCCCATCAGTACTTTCAATTTGCTCTTCTTCATCGGTACCTTCAACTCGCCTATCAGTACTAACTTTGGATCCATCAGTACTAACTATTGGTCTGTTAGTACTAACTTTCTCCTTGTTAGTACTAAGCACATCTTTAGTACTAAGTATATCTTCATCAAGCTCCTTCTCTTCATCCACTATTTCTCTTATCCTCTCCCACATTTTGAGCATTCTCCTGGTTCATATGATCAACTGTATCTTCAGGGAAACTCATCAATAGAGGATCTCTTTGAATGAAGGTTTCACCTTTAGCAAACTTCCTACATTGTTTCGGATATAGAATCTTTGTGCACCCCTTTGTTTCTTGGGAGCGCTTTCTTGTCAGTTTTGCTTTAATGAAGACAACTTTTCAAGCCTTGCTCTATGGTGGTGGATGAACAGGTTTAGCTGCTTCTTGATGGCTTCTTGATCTGAGCCTCAAGTGTTGTATTTCCTTGGCTTGATCTGAAACATGTGACATAAAGAGAGAACAAAGATAATAGCACACTTTGGAGTGTCAATTCACCTCATTCCCTGTAATGGATTTTTCACTGGTTGAATGACCTCAAAGAGTCCCACCTAGGAAGTTTCTAGAATAGGATCAGGAATGATGGAGTGGTGAAGTTCTTGAGGATGGTCAGTCTTTGCTCAATAGGTACCTCACTAGTGTCGAGAGGAGATGAGTCAGTCTGTGGCTCATAGGATACCTGTACTTCACTAGTGGGAGCGGAGAGGGTGTAGGTCGTGTTCAGATCGGTCTTTTCTAAGAGGCCCTCACTGAGTTGTTGTACCTACATAGTAGCCAAACAAAGGGGTGAACTTTCCCTGGAATTGTTTACCTTCTTAACTGAAAGAAAATGACTTTACTAGTTAAAGTAATTTACAGGAAAAGATCTAAGGTACAGACAATTAAGCTAGTTGATTATCTAAAATGATAGAAATAAAAAACGTGGGTAAATTACAAACTTTTTCTTAACAGCTAAATGTCTAAGCATTCCATCAAAAATTAATTAGAAAGTTATACTTTTTTTTCTTTTTTTCTTTTTTTTTTTTTTTTTTTTTTTTATTTTTTTTTTTTTTTTTTTTTTTTTTTTTTTTCGTTTTTTTTTTTTTCTTTTTTTTATTTTTTTTTTTTTTTTTTTTTCTTTTTTATGATTAGATGTTAAGCAGATGACATGCAGTAGCTATGTTTAGTGGAATTTGATCCCAGAGGTGCTTTTTGGAACTATACAAGATTGATTGTATGAAATAAAAAAACCTCCATTGGGTGTGAAAACAAAGCTTAATTAATGTTAACACTGTTAAATCCCTTCATACCCCATAAGCTGTATAGCATCAAATATAGCCTGATTAGGTAGTGAGTCTATCCCATTAGCATCATTAAAAAGAAGATCACTTCTTATTGATGCTTTAGAGATAGACACAGGCTTGCCAGCTACTTTGGCAGTATGTGCCTAACATTGTTGATTATTTTGGACTTAGCAGACGTCCAAAACTGTTCAACAAATGTAGTAGAAACAACTGGACTTACAGTGAGAGCATGATGAATGAAACTGCGCGTAAGAAAATTAATGATCTCGTGAAACTCTGCATTCCCTTTAGTCTTCTCTAGATACGCGACCATATTGTGCGTAGGACATGATTCAAGAACAGCCATTGTAGTCGAAAGAGTGATCGTCGTTAAGAGAGATATTAGGGCTTGTATATACGAAAGTAGTTGAGAGAGATTGCGTAAGGAACTGTGCAATTGAGATGGGTTTATATAGGTTGAGGAAACCTAATTTCAAGGAAATCGTTTCAATTTACACTTTGTACCCTTGGCGGTATTTTTTTTCAACGTCTCTATAGCGGTACAAACTTTGCCCAGCGGTACTAACTTTGCACTGTTGGTACTAACTGTGTCCAACCAAAGAATAAACAATGTAGGTAACAGTAGTGCTTTAGTACCATCAATAACTCTTCTCAATGACTCTCTAAATCCTATCAAACCTCTTAAAATGCATCACCTATGGTTAACATGTTGCTTCATTCTTAACACTGCATACAAACTATACAACACATCTTATCGCCTCCCTTTAACCAATGCAGCTTATGGATTTATCATCCCAATAGAAACAACCAAGAATTGGAACCTGCTAACATCAAATGCCTTGGTTAGTAGATCAGCTACATTGTTATCAGTGTGGATTTTAAGCACCTGAATAAGTTTCTTCTCATAAGCATCTCTTATAAAGTGGTGCCTAATTGCAACATGCTTTGTTTTGGAATGATATACTGGATTCTTTACAATGCAAATGGTGCTTTCATTATCAATGTAGATCTTTGTGTTCATGAAGTTGAACCCATAGTCTAACATTTGATTTTGAATCCATAAAACTTGCCCACAACAGCTTGCAGCAGCAACATATTCTGCCTCTGTATTAGAAGTAGCCACAATGGTCTGCTTTTTGCATTGCCAAGAAATGAGTCTCCTGCCAAGAAATTGACAACCTCATATTATGGATTTCCTATCAAGATTTGCTCCAGCATAGTCACCAAATGAGGACACTCTAGGATACCAAAGACCCATATCGTGTTTGCCCTTCTTAAACCAGAGAGTTTTGTCACTGGTTCCTCTTCTGTATCTATTCTTCAACAAGAAAGTAGATCTAGTAGCATACCAGGCTCTGGGAGCTTGATGTAACCCACAACTGACAAACATAATATCAGGCTAGATAGCAGTCAAGTCACATTTTATGAGCCCAGTCATGGACCTATAGAGTTGGACATCCAATCACTGGCTTTCCTTATCTTGACTAAAAGGCTTCTGAGTCATCACTTAGGTGTACTAGGCAGTCTTAAACATTGTAAAGTCAAACTTCTTCAGGGATTTCTGCAACATATTTATCCTGGATATAAGATACTTCTTCTTTCTGTTTGACTTGTAATCAAGAAAGAAAGTGAGCTATCCATTGAACTCATCTAAAAATCTAATCTTCATTATTGCTCAAATTCATCACACCAGATTTCTTTGTAGACCCATAGATGATAGCATCCAAATAGGACTTGTATTAGTTTGATATCAGTTTGTTTTTCTTTATGAAGAGAGTTTTGTCAATGGTTCCTCTTCTGTATCCATTCTTTAATAAGAAAGTAGATAAAGTAGCATACGGAGCTTGATGTAGCCCATAGAGAGCTTTTACAACCTTGTATACTTTCTTAGGATGTTTAGGATCTTGAAAACCTGGTGGTTGAGACACATATACCTCTTCATCAATTTTCCCATAAAGGAAGGCACTTTTCACATCCATTTGATAGACTACAAAGCCCATATATGAGGCAAAGGCCAAAAAGATCCTTATGGCTTCAAGTCTTGCCACAGGAGCAAAAACCTCATCATAGTCTATCCCTTCCTCTTGCCTATGACCCTGAGCAACTAACCTTGCTTTATTTCTGACAACAACTCCTCTTTCATCCTTCTTGTTTTGATAAACCCACTTTGTACCGATAGCCTTCTTCCCATAAGGAAAATCTACTAATACCCAAACCTTTTGTATCTCAAACTACAACAATTCTTCTTGCATAGCATCAACCCAGCTTTCATCTTTAAGAGCTTCTGAAATCTTCTTGGGTTCATGTTGAGACAGGAAACAAGCAAACAAACAATGATGAAAGTCCTTATGGTTAGTTCTCTTTTGCTTTTGAACATAGCTAACAAAAGCATGAGCTCCAGAGCTTGTATTGACTTTGCTTCTTGTTTGTACTGCTGAGTTTGGATCTCCTAGAATAAGTGCTCTAGGATGAGTGGAGTGTATCCTTGATGTGGGAATAGGACTAACATTCACAACAGTCTCATTGGAGAGATCTGACTATGATGGATGCCTAAACTACATACCTTAGACCTCCTTTTATAGTATAAGGAGTCAAGGTTTACATGGAAACTAATAATGATAATAATGATAAAATTAATTATCTTTGACCAATTAATAACTGATACCAATTGTGGAACCTGATTATTAGCTCCTTAGATCGTTATTAAGACTTATCTAGGATATAAACATCAAGGACAAACATTTGCATAGCGGAATAATAATAATAACAATGATGTTTCCCAAGGTTTTCTTTATTGATCTATTTCCCCAAGATCAAATGATCCTTGGGGCTAAACTAATACATATAGACGACTATAACACGTCTATAAACTAACTACTAAACTAACTAGTACATAGATGATTCATGACTCATCTATGACTATCTAACTATTACAAAGCACACACGCTTTTACTAGACTCTCACTACAGGAGTGATTTTTGAAGAATAAGAAGGCCATATTGGCAGTACAAAGCAGTCTTGAGCAGATTCATCCTCTATTTCAGAATCCCTTGCATCAATAATGTCTTATGTACCTGCATTGTGGTTAGCTTCTTGTTGACCTGCATGATGATTAGCTTGATTCTCTGATCTTACATGATGATAGTTCATAGAATCAGTTAAATAATCAAGATCAAAAAGCCAAGTTGGTCCTTTCCCTACAACATTTGGTTTGTTCTCTAAGAAGTTGATGTGCAGGTTTTCTTCAACTCTTTTGGTTTCTAAATTGTATACTCTAAAAGCCTTGCTTTGTAGAGAATACCCAACTAAAAATCCCTCATCTGATTTTCCAGCAAACTTGCCCAGGTGGTCAATAGTATTCATCAGTTGTAGCCTTTGCAATTAAACAAGCCAATCCTCCTGAAGGAACAATGTTCTCTAAATTGAAACTGTACATATTGTTTTGTCTAGGGATTTTAAGTAATACTTGATTTTCATCAGGTAACTTAAACTCAGAAGACAAAACAAGACATTCAGAGTCAGTAAATAGAACCTTGTTCTTTTTGTCACAAATTTGTGACACAAAAAAGAGATTGAAATGCTGAAGTTCTTTTACAAAGCATACATCCTCAAAATCTAACTTACCCGTTTTAATTTTACCTTTACCAGTGATATAACCTTTACTAACCCCTCCAAAGCAAACAGGGCCCACCATTAAAGTCTTGAAACTCTAGCAAGGTAGGCCTTGTTTTCCAGTCATGTGCATGGAGCATCCAAAGATCAACAATTCACCTTTATTCTTTAGAGCTCAATTGGATAAAATCTGCACATTAAAAGAAAGAGATTAGACTCTCTTAGGGACCCAAGCCTGTTTGGGCTTGAGTCTGCCTAGTGGATCTTTGAAAGTATAACAGTTTCTCAGATTGGATCCACTATTGTATTTGGAGATATTGTGCCAGTTGTTTCTTTGTGGTCTCAAATTACAACCTGCTGGGGACTTAACAGTAGTTTCCCTTTGTCCCCCAACAGTACTAATTGCATTTACCTTAGCAGTATTAAGCTTTTGATTTGAAAATCTGTTCTAAGTACTGTTGTCTTTTTGAAAGGCCTTGAGGATGGTGAATGAGTTTTGAAAAAGACATTTGTTGTTCTAACTCTATTCATAATAGGCTTTACAGTATTAAACTTTATGGCAGTTACTAGGTAGATACTGTCTTTTATGTCTGTTAAAACGTTGCTTAGCAGTACTAAAATTTTTAGTACTGCTAGCTTTAGCAGTATTAACTGGAATTTTACCAGTTCTAGTTAGTACTGCTGAAGAACAAAATTGGTTTTGTTTATTTACTCTTTGCACATTATTCCAACCATTGAACTAAGTCAGGCATTTTCTTACCATCCTCTTCTCATGGAAATCACAATCTCTAATCCAATGATTAATACCACCACATACAAAACATGCTCTTACATTAAACCCATACCCCAAATCTTTCTTGTCAACTTTATGTTTTTGACTATGTGTGAACATGAAACTTACATTTTCCCTAGGAGTTTTACTTGCTAGTTAGCAAAAAACTATGTGTTTCTTTTTGTTTTGTTGGTATAGACACATATCTCCTTCAATATCTGATTCATTACTCCTCAATGATAGGAGCTTCAGACCCATTCCTTAGGTTGCTATTATTAATTAGATTCATTGACAAACTGGTTCAAACACTAATTCAGTGGGTTCTGCACTGTTGTTAGATTCCACACGGTATCTAAATTCCACTTGATGTGATTCAGATTCACTAGGTTGAGTATATTTTGGGACCATATGGAATTTGTGAGATAATCTACTTCAATTTCAGGTCAAAGGGCTTATAATTCCCTGTCCATGGATGGGGGTACAGCATGCATTTCTTCTGCAGTAACAAACTATCATACAAAGGTTGGTTTTCTATTTCTTCACTCTCTTGTAGCTTCATTAAAAAGTACAACTATAACTCTGCAACAACTATCATTTTCATAGCTACAAAATACCATCATATCTGTGATTCCTCTATACTCCATGCCCAAAACTATATCATTAGCAGACTCATTTGGGGTTATTGTAGCAAGTTATACTAAGAATGCTAATATGTAAGTATTATGCCTCTATGTTTTCTACGTTTTGACTACTCTTTGTATTTATATCTCGATCTTTTTTCTTTTTTGAGTTGTATCTATAATAAATTGTCTCTCCATGGTCGACTGTCCCTTTATTCGAGAAACATCTGTCTTTAGCACTCCCCTTCAATCAAGCTTTATTCATTTAACTTTATCTGTTTGCGTCATACCCAAAGTCTGTCCCTTGGTTGATTTGAGCAACCTAAACTGTGACCGTTCAACTCCTCGCCCTTCTGTAAGACTGAGAATATGCTTTTATTTCATATTGGCTCCTTCATCACTATGTTGTTCTATCTGAGCATCACTTTACAGTTTTTTATGAATTAGTATAAGACTCTTTTACACTTATTTGAACATGAAATTACCGCTGTGTCTGATAGTACTGAGCTATCTTGCAAGCCATCAAAGCATATCTTCGTCTTTGATTAAATGATTTGTCCAATAACACACCCTTCTCCATCAATTGTCAAAAATGTCTTTAGAATCATCCTTCTGTCTCCAGTTCTGCCTCCCATCCTGGTTCCACTGATTTCCATGCATCCTTCCTCCTGTAGTCTTGATTTCCTTGATTCTCACACTCTCTAGCATAAATGCCCTATCTTGTGGCAATTGTAGCTTTAATATTTGGTTTTATCAAAGCCCAATGGGTTCTTTTGCATCAATACTGTAAGTTTTTCTAGCCGTCTTCTTGTTAAAACTTTTCAATTCTTTATTGAGATCTTGGCCACCTGTCACTTCAAGTCCATTTCTTCAAGCATCTATATTCATCAATCTGTAAAAGTCCTCAGGTTCAGTTGTGGGCAGCTTGATTGATTAGCAAGAAGTGAGCTACCTGTTGAAGTTTTGTTCATACTTTGAGTTTTGGCCAGAAGGTATTGGGAACACAAATAAGCAGGTACTTAATATTATTAGAACTGCTGGTGTTATAAGAGCAAATTGCTACTTTTTGCGGGGCTAGAAGATGATGCAGTTAAGTAGAGCCTTTTATATCACTCTAAAAGACATTGAGATTATTGTATAGATCATCAAAACTAAGATTGTCCACTCCGGTTTGGTTCTCATAATTAAAGGAACTTGGTGACCAGGCAGAAGGTAGAGTATTAGGAATTTTTTATTAGCAATCTCAATAGATACACTGCTCATGAATCTCTAACTGACCAGAGACTTTGGAACCTTGTCATAGCCTTTTGTGAATCCTCTTCTGTGTTGGTTACAGAGAATCCTTCTAATGTTGCTTCAAGATATACTTTCTGCATCTTCGTGGATTCGTTTTCATTCCACCATATATAGTTTTGATGGCATCCCAAATTTCTTTTGGCATCAGTCATCTTATGGAACTTAGCAATGATGATCTTCTGGTTGGGGCATAAGCAAGGTGGTCCTTGCTTTTCTCTCTTTTTCTCTGGCTACAATATCTTCTACAGTTCGAGGAGCAATAATCTTAATTTGTTCTGATGTTTCGTAGTGATTGTGTTTACAGGACCATTCCAATTTTGAATATACCTCCCAGATTGGATAGTCTGTATGGGCCAAATTAGTGCTATTTTTTCTAGCCCATATATCTATATTCTCCCTTTTTGAGTAAAGGTCGTTGATGGTTGTTACTGTATGAGGAGTTTGTTAGGTTGGTGTTGTGTTGATGATGATGGGAAGGTGGTTGTGGTGTGGTGGAATTTCATCTTATGTTGCGACTTGTTTAGTTTGAGGGGTGAAGGTTTATATACTGATTAGTTTTTCTTTCTTATTCAGAGTTTCTACACAGGCTCTGTTACACCACTTGGAGTCCCTTAGGAATGATCTCTGCAGGACCTATTATGGATGTTAGCCAAGATGTATAAATACAGTTGACTATGTAGAAACATGATTTATAAATTACTATGTGTTTTGTTAATGCGGAATCTTAACACAAGTACTAAGAAAAACAATGAAGAACTAAGTAACAACTTCTATTAATCTGCTTTGAATGATTACAGATTACTAACTAATAAGATATGATTTTGCTATGAGATATCTTGAGGTTATCTAACTATGCCAAGAGGGATCCTTTTATAGACTAAGGATAAACCCTAACAGGACTTAAAAAAACTCGTTCTATAATCTTTTCCTGAAATATCTCATACATATCTCTTAAACGGTACTAACTATTTTCTACTATCGGTACTAACTAACTGATCAGTATTTAACATTTTGTACATTCAGTACTAACTATTTGTACTGTCGGTACTAAGTTAGGAAAACATAATTCCCAACAAATCTGTCTAGTTAGAACATCTAATCTCATTTTGACAATAAACTACTCATGCATCTTCTACTAAATAGTGTTAGGACTTTCATAAAGAGTTTTTAAATTGTCCTCAGGCGTGATTGTGGTTTTCATCCAGATCTTGTGAATGAAAGTTGTTGTATTTTTACTTAGTTTCTTTGCAGTAGTATAGCAGGGTGTGGCATATATTTGCTTAGAAAACTTTGTTTTTTAGATACTTCCCAATGTTGTTAATCGAACCAGATGGTTTGTTTCTTAATCCAAACGACTGGCGGGCTTCCAGTTACACGACATAGGATGGCGTCTAAGCATTACTTGGTCTATAGTTATATTGGGGATGTAGAATAAATCCATAATCTCAAGAACTTTCTTAATATATTCGTTCGCATCTTCATGATCCGAACCACTAAAGGTGTTATCATGTAGTTCTTTGAGAAATTGGCATTTCAATTCAAAACTATCCTTGTCCTCGATCTAAGGCCTAGCAATTCCCAATCCATAGTCAGCTCGAGTTTTACTCGTATTGTTCCATAGTTTCCGCCATTGTTTCCGCAACCTCCTCTTCCGAGTATTCTTCTTGGTTAGAAAATAGATCGAAATTAGGCAATCTCGATTCGTCAAGACTTAGTGTCTTGAAGTGCTTCCTAGATGATTGATATTCTCATTCTGGATCCTTGAAAGGTATAAATAGTTCTTAGCTCGAACTTTGCTGTCATGTACTACCGGAAAAAAGGAACAAACAAATCAGTAGGATTGGGATCAGGAGTAAAGAAAACACAGTATTCGGAAATAGATTGCGAAAAAAGCAGATCTGTTATTGTATCAAATAGTCATTTCGACGTATTGCAATAGAACTGGAATTCGTCGTATTAATCTTTTTGATCCAATACGCTGTATTGGAAAGAAATGTTGTTTACGCGTATCTTATATGGAAATTGGAGTACGCGCTATTATGTCCATGATCAGGTATTTGTCCCTAACCATATACATTAAATTTGGTTACACAAATTGATACATTTTACAATGGTTTGACATTAAGTCATCGGGACACCATCAATGCTCCAGCAGGAGGAACTTTTATGCAAAAGACACCGGAAGAATGTTACGAATTGATCGAGAACATGTATCCGCTCACTAAACCTTTGGGACATTTACAGCAACTTGTGATGCGACGTCTTCTAGGAAATATCTCTTCTACTACTACTACCGAGAGTCCCGAAGTTGTTCGACAATTAGAAATGATGAATAAGAATTTTGTAGAAATGATAAGACAAATACAAATGGTCAAATCTGTTGATACGAAATGCGAGACTTGTGGTGGTCCCCATTCCTTTACCAAGTGCCCAGCCACCGATGGCTACACTCAAGAGGCCGTTTATGCCTAATTCGGGGTAACTATAATTTCGGGGGGTTTTCCTACAAACGCAAGGTGACGTAATTTGCTTAAGCTATCTCGCCTCGAATAATTACCTGGGGCCACCCTGGTTTTAATCAACCAAATGTGCATATTAATCAAAAACGATTCACAATCAAAAATCATAAATCAACGGGAATTTTCAAGCCTCGAATTATAAGTTAACCGAACATCAAGGGATGAGGGCTTACTTCAATCAACGAAAAATCAATTATCAAGACTCCGAATTTTCAAAGTTCCTAATAATTCAAGATCAAGTACAAAACCTTTTTCCGAATGAGTTAACGAAAATTCATGAAGAGTAATGAAGCTATTTTGAGAGGCATGCAAACTCAAATAACTAATATAAAGACGGAATTACGAAACGAGTTCAAATCTTCTTTCGATGCAAGAACCAATAAGATAGAGAAACAAAACAATCAAATGATGACTCAAAACAACGAGCTTAAGAACATGATGGCTAATTTCTTTCAAATGCAACACCAAAATCAAAATCAAAATACCTCGGGGTTCGAGAATCATTCTAGGAATTACATTGTTAACTCTGAGAGGGAGATTGTGAAAGCTTATTACCACACCAAAGTAGTGTTGCTTTTGATAGACCTACGATTCCTACCCTACTCCTTCTCCATCTCCCGAGGAAGTGGAACGTGATAACGAGGCGACAAGAACTAGGTGCAAAAATACATCAAGTTGAGGAATTTCAGTACCGCACACGTCCAACCTCCGGTTATCCAAGACCCGATTCTGGAGCCCGAAGTTGCTCCGAAGCCTAAACCTAAACCGTCAATACCTTATCCTTCGAGGCTTAATGACCAAAATCTCGTGAAACTGGGAATAAGTAATAATTAAATGTTGGAAGTTTCTTCAAATCTTTCTAAAGATTACACATCGATATGAGCTTCACGGTTTTGCTATTTCTGCTCCTTCTTCATATGCCAAAGTTTGCTTCTACGTTTAAGAGTCTTCTAAGTAATAAAGAAAAGTTGCTTGAATTAGCAAAAACTCCGTTAAATGAAAATTGTTCAGCGGTGCTCCTAAAGAATTTGCCCAAAAACTTGGAGGACCCCGGCAAGTTTTCTAAATCCAGTGTGAATTTTCGGAGCTAGATGAGTGCTTAGCTTGCCGATCTTCTTGGCGCTAGCTTTCAATCTAAAATGCCTCTTTCTGTGTGGACGCAGCTTTCGCTCCTAGAACTCTCTTCGACCGCAGACACTCCGACTCGCGGAACCCGATCGACCGTTCACCGAAAGGAGTTGCCGAGTTTGTTTTTTTGAAAGTAGGAACTGTTTTATTTTCCGGACCGACTTTGTTGTAGGGATTACGGATGTTTGATACTGGGTTCCCCTCATCCTCGGGAGACCTTTCTTGAGGACGGCAAGAGCTTTAATAGATGTTTATGGTGAAGAATTAAATCTACGAGTCGATGATGAGGCCATTACGTTTAAAGTCGGGCAAACTTCGAGAAACTCCCGTAGTTATGAAATGATTAATCAAGTCAATGTCATAGACATTGCTTGTGAGGAGTTATTGCTCAAGAATGTGCTCGATTTTCGGTTAGTCGCTCAAGTGGCAATCCCATATTCGATCCTTCATCGTTCTTCTTCCCCTCGTTCACTCCTTTTGAAGGAGGAGATTTCATTTTGGAAGAAATTGAGACTTTTCTACATACCCCGGATGAGCTTTCTAATTTAGATGATGATTATTACGATGCGGAGGGAGACATTCTTTACCTTGAAAATTTGTTAAATGAAGACCCGTCTCCGACTCTCCCTCCGATGAAGAATTACGACTTTAAGCAAGTTGATGTTACTTTAACGAAGCCTTTAATCGAAGAACCACCGGAACTTGAGCTTAAAGATTTACCTTCTCATTTAGAATATGCAATTTTAGAAGGAACCGATAAATTACTCGTCATAATTTCTAAAGAATTAAAAGAAGACGAAAAAGCCGCCCTTTTAAAAGTTCTTAAGTCACACAAATGGGCCATCGCATGGAAGTTTTCTGACATTAAGGGTATCGACACTCACAAGATCTTAATGGAAGACGACTTCAAACCAGTGGTTCAACATCAAAGAAGGGTGAATTCGAAAATTCATGAGGTTATCAAAAAGGAAGTTATCAAACTCCTTGATGCCGAACTGATTTACCCTAACTCTGATAGTCTGTGGGTGAGCCCCATTCATTATGTGCCTAAAAAGGGTGGCATAACCATAATTGAAAACAAAGAAAATGAGTTAATACCCACTAGGTTAGTTACGGGATGGCGAGTTTGTATTGATTATCGAAAGCTTAATGATGCCACTCGTAAAGATCATTTCTCGTTGCCTTTTATGGATCAAATGCTAGAACGTTTAGCGGGAAATGAATACTATTGTTTTCTAGATGGTTTTTCCGGATATTTTCAAATACCTATTGACCCGAAAGACCAAGAGAAGACCACTTTCACTTGCCCTTATGGGACGTTTGAATACTGGCATATGCCATTTGGTTTATATAATGCTCTGGGAACGTTCCAAAGGTGCATGATGGCCATTTTCCACGACATGATCGAGGAAACAATGGAGGTCTTTATGGATAATTTCTCGGTCTTCGGAGATTCTTTCTCGTCTCGCCTCTCCAACTTAGACAAAATGCTAAAACGGTGTGAAGACACTAACTTAGTTCTAAATTGGGAGAAGTGTCATTTCATGGGTAAAGAGGGCATTGTCCTTGGCCATAAGATTTCAAAGTTGGATTTGAGGTTTCGACACGAGCTATAGTTGATATGGTCTCGCTAAACTCCCTCATCCGGACTACCGTCAAAGGCGTGTTCGAAGTTTTTTTATGGTCACGTTCGGGTTCTATCGTCGCTTTATCTAAGATTTTTCTAAATTCGCCCGGCCGATTAAAACCCATCTTCTTGAAAAAGAATACTCGTTTGTTGTTCTTGAAGAATGTTATATAAAGTGTTTAATATACTTAAGAAAATGTTAACCAAAGCCCCGATTTTAGTTGCCCCCGATTGGGACCTACCATTTGAAATTATGTGTGACGCTAGTGATTATGCGGTAGGTGCAGTCTTGGGGAAACGAAAGACCAAACATTTTTAGCCTATACACTATGCATAGTAAGACAATGTCCGTATGCTCAAGCACATTTACACTACAACGGAAATAAAGTAGTTATTAGCCGTGGTGTATGCTTTCAGAAACTTCCGGCTGTTCTTAGTCTTAAAAAGACTCATAGTGTATACGGACCATGTCGGCTCATTAGTTTCTTCTTGCTAAGCAAGATACCTAAGCCGAGATGCTTCCGGTAGAATTCTCGCTACTCCAAGAATTTGATGTCCATTATTCGTGATAAAATAAAGAAGCAGGAGAATCTCGCGGAGTTCCGACCATTTGTTAGATTAGAGAACCCTCATGAAGTTGTCTCTCTAGAAAAAAGGAAATTAATGAAACTTTTCCTCTCGAGACCCTTGGAATAATATCTTCTAATAATGATTCAGTACCCATTTTGGTGTGCCGACATTGCAAATTACCTTGCGGGAAAATTTTGTAGAAAAAGGGATGTCGTCCCAACAAAAGAAAAAATTCTTTAAGGACGTTAAGTACTATTTTTTGGACGACCCCTACTTGTTTAAGATTTGTGTGGATCAAGTGATTAGATGATGTGTTCACGGCCAAGAAGCTGTTGATATCCTCACGGCTTGCCATAATGGACCCATCGGGGGACATCATGGTACGAACTACACCGCTAAGAAAGTTTTCAATTCTGGTTTCTATTGGCCAACAATTTACTGCGATGCCCATGACATGGTAAAATCATGTGCCTCATGTCAACGTCAAGGAAAGATCTCGCAAAAAGACGAAATGCCTCAAAATTCAATTCAAGTTTACGAGATCTTTGACGTATGGGGCAATGACTTTATGGGCCCATTTCTGTCTTCTCGTGGAAACAAATACATTCTCGTAGCCGTCGACTATTTGTCTAAATGGGTTTAAGAAAGAGCACTCCCCACTAATGATGCCCGAGTTGTTGTAAAATTCTTGAAATCTCTTTTGGCGAAATTTGGAACTCCTCGTGCTATAATCAGTGATCGCGTAGGTACTTATTTTTGTATGATCAATTTGCAAAGTTATGCTTAAGTACTAAGAGTTCTCACGTCTTTCTTACAGCGTGTATCATCACAACCAAGTGGACACTGTGGTAGGTTTCAAATCGTGGTTTGAAATGTATTTTAGAAATGACCATAGGTGAAAACCATGCTTCATGGTCCGATAAGTTAGATGATGCATTATGGGCCTTTCGTACCGCCTTTAAAAAACACCATCGGGGTGTACTCCTTATAAGCTGTGCTAGTAGAAAGGCTTTCATCTTACCTATCGAGCTTGAACACAAGGGAATATTGGGCCTTAAAGCATTGTATTTTTGACCTTAAGACCGCGGGTGATCGCCAGAAAGTTCAAATGAATGAATTAAACGAACTCCGGGATCATGCTTACGAGAACTCTTTAATCAATAAAGAGAAAACAAATAAGATTCATGATTCTAAGATTAAAACCCGCGTTTTCAACGTTGGTGATCGGGTTCTTCTCTTCAATTCTTGATTAAAGATTTTCTCGGGCAAGCTCAAAACCGTTTGGAACCTGGACATTTTATCGTTGCTCAAGTTTTCCATTGGAACCATCGGAGTTATCATCAACAAATGGACCAAATTTCAGAGTGAAAACGGCATAGACTTAAACATTATTTTGGAGAGGGCACACCACAAATGGTTGTCCCGGATCTCCAATCTTTCCCCATGGACCACTAAATTCGGGGATCGAGTCACGCTCGTGACTCGGTTAACAAAAACAAGTGCTTCGTGGGTGGCAATCCATGCTTATCCTTAGTAGTAGTATATTAGTATAATATTTATGAATAAGTGTGATGTGAGGAAACTCGCCTCTTCCTTTCTCGTGTTTTGTGTTTTGTGGTTTTATGTCCAGGATTACCCTGGATTTTTGAAGACTCTCGTGCTCGTGGTTTTGTCCATCGTCCACTCATTCTTCAATCCTTCGCATGCTTATATATGGGAATCCAATATCCTAGATCTTATTAATTTAACGTTTATCTATTAGCATAATTAATAAACGGCTTTAGATTTGCGTAGAAAACCCTTAATATTTGGATTATGCCTTGAAATTAGTATGGGGTGACACTCTCACATTGAGGACAATGTGTAGTTCTAGTATGGGGGGATCTTTCGATTCGATCTTACTTGCATTTGCCTTGTCTTCACGTAACCCTGTTTTTCCACCAAAAATAGCAAAAATATGCCAAAATTAAAAAAAATTCAAAAATAGAATAAGTGTTTTGACACAAGTTTTGTCTTTTTAAGGAATAAGTTTTGACTTGATCGAGCATGTTGCGCTCTAGCTTGCCCCTTAACTTATATAAATTTAAGCTTTTGCTAGTCTTTTATACAAGAAGCTTTAAAACGCTAATTCTAGCTTATAAAGAGCCAAGAGTTTACAAGTTTCCATGATAGACTTTAAATATGCAAAGCTTGTTTTATTAGACTAAGCATTCGCGGATCTTTTTATTAAAGATTTTAAATTTGCGAAGAACGAGAAATGATAGAGTTTTATATAAGTTAGAATGTTAAAACATAGAGTGTTGAGATCTTCTTTAAGGCTCAAGCTCATAGAGGTTAATTGTGGCTTTTTGCTCCCATTAGCTTAATAAACGTTATATAATTGTTGAATAAACAAAGTTACTTTAGGTTTTTGCGATTCTTAGTTTAAATCACTTCGTAGAGATTCCTTCTGGTGAAATTAAGGTACACATCGAGGTTTTGTTAATGTTGTAGGGAAATAGGCTACCAATTCCCGACGGCTCGCTACCGTTGTCTAGGTAGTTAAAAGACCACAGGAATTGAAATTTGGCTATAATAATAATGTTATGTAATAAACCGAAGCCGAAATAAGACCACTACCTCTTGCCGGCTCACAACTGATGTGGTAGTCGTTTAAAGGGTGGAGGTAATAATAATAATAAAAACCGTGGGCTGATAAAAGTTTACTGCCTCTTGCCGGCTCACAACCGATGTGGCAGTCTTCTAAATAAGGCACATAGTAACAATCCGAGACTGATAAAAGTTTGCTGCATCTTGCCGGCTCACAACTGATGTTGCAGCCTTCAAAAAGGTCGAGGATCACCGAGGTCGAAATAAGACTCCTGGACCATGGTCGGCTCGCATACCGATGTGGCAGTTGTTTAAAAGACAGATGTTTAATAATGTTGCAATAATAATAATGATAAAGCCAAATTTTGACTCCGGGGTTATCTAAAAAGGATAACCCCTAAATCATGCAAAATTAAAACCTTAATGTGGACCTTATTCTCACCATATCGTCTCTTTAGGAAAGGATTTCAAACTAATTGTGGTCTAAACCGGGTTTTACTTTATATGAATAAGACATTAATTTATTTGTCACAAATAATAACAATAAAATCTTTAGAGGATTTAGGAAATAAGGGAGCGGAAAGTAGCTATGCATACACAATTAGCATTTATGAGTAGTGTTAGCATCCTAACTTGTATTTAACAATGATTTCGTTTTTAAGCTTGGTTTGGGGAAGGTAAAAAATCAAGGACGATGAATTTATCCTTTTAGTGTTTCTTGTTCCGTAAAATTATGTATGTATGGATAAATATAAATGCATAAATGGAAAACGGGGGGCTTGTCAAAACTAGTGATTTCTTAATTCCCTTAGATGAGTACTTACCTACTTTTCGAGGTAATTATTCTAAGGGGGTTGAAAATTTTGGTTTTCTAAGTGTGTTTATGACATTGCGTGAGGATACGACAATAGTTTAGTATGGGGGATTTTGGTATGTGCATAAATACACAAACCTTTTACCTAATAAAACGAGCTAAAAAGACCAATAATACATGAAAAATGCATTGTATTTGTTTGTATTGTGAATTGTGTCTTGCAGGTAACGGATACAGCATATACGGACAAAAATAAAGACAAAACCGGACAAAACCAGGCACGGGATCGGAAAGAGCGCGAAAACTCGAAGCGAGGGTAACTCATTTTTCTATAGACCAACCCGGGCCCAATTAATGGGCCGCGTTAGCCTACAATTCTTAACTTAAACTAAAGCCTTTTAAATCTTGAATCCATTATCTATAAACCTTTACCTAAATTCCTGGCCCAAATCCAAATTCCAAGCCCAAGTCCAAAACAAATGTATAAAACGTTTGGTCAAACAAGGGTCAAAGTCAATTTCACTGTATCACCTTCACTTTCCCTCCATTTTTTACCCCACACAGAGTCAGGGTAAATCCTCCCAATCACACGCATCAAAATCCTTCTATAAGTATAAATACTGACACCTATGACACCCTCATAGCCACGCTGGCAATCCCACATCACTTCGTTGGCTAGTTTAACGTGTACTTGATCCAACGGCTTAAAGATTGAAGGTAAGAGGCGGTTAATGATTGAAGGGCCAAGATTAGAGTTGGGGGAATACCCGTTACCCAGGTCAACCTGTATAACTCACACAAGTCAAATTTACTGTGGATCACCTCTTCCCTCCCAATTTACCCTGCGTGTGTACGGTGGTACCATGCTCCTTCTCACACACACCCGCTTATGCTTCTAGAAGATCATCTGATACGCCTGACACAATACTAGTACACGTTGGCAATCCCTAGTATTATGATTGGCTATTGAGGCGTGTCACTTAATCCAACGGTCAAGATTGGATGATTAGAGGCAGTTATGATTGGATGGCTATGATTGGAGGATGGGGGAGCATCCTAGAGGCCAGAAGGTTCTTCTCACTCCTATAAAAGGACGGCATCACACAAAGAAATGATCATCTAGTGTAGAATTTAGTTTTAGCTTATTTTCTAGTTTAATAGCTTATTATAACGTTTTCTTATTGTATTTTCATTTAAAGCCTTGTAACTTTTCAATATCAATAAAATTGCAATTTACTTTTATTCCTGTGCTTTTAAATTCTGTCTTACTTAATATACAAAATAGCTTAATATGATTTGTGTTATGATTTAACAAACCTCAATAAGCTCTTTTAACAACTTAAGTTAGCTTATCATTCAGTTAAGCCTCAAAAGCTTAACTGAGTTTTAATAATCACTCAAAACTCACCCCTAAATATAACCTCAGCTTATTTTGGAAGATGAGCCAGATTGGGATGGGCTCATATGACAATACTAGCTTGTTCTAAACAAGCTAGAGCTTGTAGACAAAGCTCTTTTGAGCATGTTTGCCCTGTTTTGAGCAAGGGCCATTGTAAGTTCACTTTCTATTGCTTATTTTAGCTTAATACTGTTTTGCTTATCTCATGCTTAATTGTGCTTATTCCTGCTTATTTGCTTAATTGTTGCTATTTATTGCTTATATTAGCTTAATCTGTCCTAATATTGTTAGTTTATTGTTTAGATATCATTAGTTTAGTTTTTACTTTAAAACTGTCCAAAAATCCAAAGATATGCTTATTATCTTAGCTTATTGATTAGTGCTTAATTGTGGTTAAATATTGCTCAAAAATACTCAAAACACTTAGATCTTAATCTGTTATAAGTTCTACAACTTATCTAAGACTGATTTAAGCTTAATTATGATTTACCAAAAACTTAAGGGGTGTTTGGATCAAGCAGTACTAACCTTAGTTAGTACTGTTTGATTGATTAATGTCCTTTAAGTCAAATTGTTAAGCTCATACTAAGCATTTAGATCAGTTTAAATAAGAAGTTAAAGTTTATAATACAAGTTTAAGGGATTATCTAAGTTTAGTTTGAATCTGTGGTCATTTAGTTTGATAATCTAGCTTATTTGTGTTGATTCTGATTAGGAGTTGTTTGATGTCAGTTTTATGCTTGTTTTGAAGTCTATGATGCAGTAGTGAGTAGTTATTGATAGTGTGCAATTGTCCTTTTGATTTTAGTCTGTCATTAGTTTCATTTTTTAAAGTTTTGAAAGTCAAATTTTCATGAGCTAAATTAGATAAGTTAACGTTTGTATTAAGGTCTGATTTTTAAAGTATAAGCTCTTTGTACATCTAGCTTAATCTGTTTTAGCTTTTGAGTTTTTATCTTAGCTTTTACTAGCTTAAATTTAAGACTGAAAAACCCATTTTGTCTTTTCATAAAATTTTAAAAAAATCCAAAAAAAGTAGTTTAGTTAGAACTGTCAGTTTTAAAAGTCCTTTTTCTAGCTTATTATTAAGCCAATTTTCTTAAAACTTGCTTTTATGTGTTATTTGGAAGGTGAACTTAATCTGTTTTCAGTTAACATCTTGATTCAAACAAAGTTGAGCATTCTTCTATTAAAACTGCTTTTCTAAGTCATAATCCATTTCAGCTTTTATAAGCTTTTAAGCTCATTTTGTTGGTTAAAACCTTTTCACTAGTGCTTGTTAGGTCTAAGGTTTAAGTTGCCTTAAGCTTATTTATTTCCTTATTAGCTTGTTGAGTTCTAAAGTTCAAATCAGTTTAGCCAATTTTCATTTAAGCTTAAAATGAATTCTGACATTTTCAAATGCTTATACTGTGCTTATATTTAAGTTTCAGAAAAAGTCTTAGTTATAAAATTTGCTTATTTTCATTAGTTCTTTAAGTTTGTGTAAAAAGTTTTCAAAAATAAAAAAAATTGCATAAAGGGAAGCCACAGGTTCGAACCTGTGACCTCCCCCTTAGCACACACACGTCTCAACACCGCACACACTTAACCATTTGCCCTTGGGTCTTTTTCGAGTATATCATGCAACATTAATTTCTTATAGTCATTTTATTGTATTGCTTATACATGCATATTTGCTTATTTTCTGCTTATTCTGTCAGCAATTTTTCTAGTTTTTATTTTACTTAGATTCCTCATAGTATAAAGTACTTTTCATAATTTTTCCAAATTTTTATAGATTTGTTTAGTATTTTTAATTAACTTTTTAGATTAAAATCGTTTTTAATTCATAATAAATAAAATAAAAATCAAAAAAATATAATTCTTTTTCTGAAAAATATTTTTAGTCATTTAAGATTTATAAAAATTAAATTTGAGTTTGTAGGGTTAAAATTTGTATTATTTGCTTATATGTCGCGTTTTAGAATTCCCGTTAACATTTTTACTTTAAATCTTTAATTGCCTTATTTGTTTGTCTTTAGTTGCTTTTGTGTTTAATTTTTAGAAGTAGAATCAAAATTCAAAATATTTGATATTCAAGCATCAAAAAAATACTTACGTGGATTTCAAATTCACCTCTTGTCGAGATACGACATCCGGGAGATAAAATATTGTTTGTCCTCAAGCAATTTTCTTATCAAACAGGAAACTTACTATACTATAATTAGTTTGAGATATTTAGGATATATATTTAATTATATATAGACTATTTGGATTGAATCAATTTTGCCGAAAATTGAGAAGACTGTCAATGAACAACTCGAAGCTGAGGTTCTGACTCGTTCATCTAATGAATCTAAGACATCTCATGCTGTAGTCGCCAACCTATCTGAATTAGAGCTAAAGAAGATTCTCATAGACAAAATAGAGAGCAATAAGTCAATCCACAGATCTGATGAAGAAAAGAATCTCTACAAAGCATTGGTTGACGCTTACGAAAGTGACAAGCTCATACTTGACACTTATGGAGATACTGTTTCGTTTAAAAGACGTAGAGATGATGAGGATAAAGACGAAGAACCCTCCGCTAGATCAAACCGGGGGTCCAAAAGAAGAAGAGCTGGAAAAGAACCAGAATCTACCAGTGCACTAAAGGAAAAGACCTCCAAGATAACTGGCAAGTCAACAGAAGGGTGCAAATCACATCACAAGTCTGCTGGCGAATCTGCTCAAGCAGAGGAGCCAATGCATACTGCCAAAGATTTGGAAGAACCCGCACATCAAGATTTTGAAACATGAGTTACTGAATACCAACCCAATGAAGAAACCCCTCAGTTCCCTGATTGGTTTCAGAGACCAACAAAACTTCCTTCTTCTGATCATGATTGGAACAAGACTTTTCCTGATGCTCATGGACCTGTTCAACCTTGGCTAAGCTCTTTGGCCCAGAAGGAAGACCCGCGAGAATCGTTTAATGAGCTGATAGACACTCCTCTTGACTTCTCAGCATTCGTGATGAACGGGCTTAAAGTTGATACTCTAACTCCTGACTTATTAGTTGGTCTAACATTTGAGCTTATGAAAGGCACATGTAAGAGTCTGGTCGAAATTGAATACTTCTTTGAAGAAGTCTACAAGGTAACCACAGAGAAACTAGATTGGAACAACCCTGAAGGACAGCAATATCCTCATGATCTGCGAAAGCCACTACCATTTATACCTAACTCTCGCGGTCGTCAAGTTATACTGTTTGATCACTTCATCAACAACGACCTTGCGTATCTATGTGGTGGTGTCTCAAGCCTAACCTATCCAACTATATCCAACATTAGTGAAAACTTTACCCGTAGGTTTCCAAACTTTCTTCTTTTTGCTCTTTACAAATTTAGACTTAACACGCACATTGACATTATTAACATAATCAAGAACACACAAATCATGAATTACATCAAGCGTACATTCATTACATGTAGCACTAATAAGCTCAGAATTCTCATTTAAAATAGAATGCTTAACATTTGCATTACAGACAAGTTCAGAAACACGGTTCTTTTTATTTAAAATAGGTTTAATGCTCCTAAGGTGGTCTTTTACTTTGTTCTTCTTGTTACTACTGGTTAGTCACACGATCCTATTTTTCTTTGTATTGCCTGAAGGCCTTGATCCGCTAGCACTAGTAGAACTGATTACTCCTGTAGAAGGCAACAAAGGTTTGTTAGAATCCTTAGTTTTACAAGAGTCTACCTGTTTCTGTGTGTTACTTGATGTTGTACTAGGTTCTGCAAACCTAACTTTCTGGTTTTTTTGGTGTAACTGCAATCAGCTTCTCACTTTGTTTGCTTGAACTAGGGCGTGTTGCACTAACATAAACTAGCAACTCTTGAATTTGTGTAGCAAACTTATAGGCAGAGTCTAAGTCACTATATAAAATCCTTAATTCTCTAGCTTGCTCAACTATTTCACGAAGTATGTCAGCATGTTCTTTTGTGTGTTTTAGATAGTCTATGTGTGCTTCCCTATTTTTCAACAAGATAGGAGAAACAGGTTCAAAATCTATTTTATACATTCCTGGGGAAATTACTTTGGATATAGTCTTAGATTTATCACCCTCGGACACACCTTTGCCTTTTAAAGTAGCAATGTGGTCTTTCAATTTGTTGATTGAGTTGTATTTTGCTGCTAACTGAGCTTTCAATTCATTTATTTCAAAAAAAGCCAGAAACTCGGGAGCAACCTGAATGTTTTGAGGTTGGTTATTCTGAAAACTTTCTTTGTATTGTTGCATTTTGATTTCAAGAGAAATACATATGTTTTCAATTCTAGCACATCGTTTTAAAAGTTCATCATAAAAAGCCTTTTCTACCATTTTATTCTTTTTTGAAAGCTCAGTCTTAAGTTTAACACACTCAGAATATTCATCAAGAAAACTCTTTTCCATACTCTGATAATCAATAATTTCAGCTAGAGAATTCACAACAGTATGCACAAGATCTTGAGAAATGATTATCTTTAAGAGTCGATCATTTTCAAGTAAGATTTCTTTCTCTTTTATCTCAAAACTTTTCCTTTCTACAGAATATTTGGCAGCCTCGATTTCCATTTGTGTAAAAACTTCTTTCATGTCAGTAATTTATTTATGAAGACCTTGACCAAACATGTGAAAATACTCTTTTAAGGTTTTAACAAAAGGTTTACGTCTTTTTGCAGCCAAATGGTTGAGGAGATGGTGTGTCATTTTAAGAAGGAGGTGAAGATTAAGGTTTTGACTCAAATAAGGAAGAGGTAGTGCCAAAGGTAGATGATATATCTTTGGTTGATGGAGATTTTGATGGTGCATTTGGTGGAGATAGAGATGAGGATTTTGTTATGGGAGAAGGTGTGGTAGTGTCATCTTCATTACTAGATATGTTCACAAAGAGTTGTCTAGGTAGAATGATGGTTAGTTTGATTTTCTTGGAAGGATTAGAGGAGGAGGCTTGGGTGGAATCCATGGAAGTAAAAGAAAAGAGGAGAAAATGATTGTGAAGATGATGAAGATGGTGAGGATGAAAACTATTTATTTTGGAGGTAGTGGATTAAATAAGTAAGGCATGGGAAGGTGATTATTTGATTCCAAAAAGTGTTTAGCAAAATGCAGGAAAGTAGCTGAGTTATAGAGTGGATAGTCAACTGCATAAAAAATCAGGAGAGATACAGTAAATATCTTGTGGTCCTGATGGCGGTCTCATAAATGTATAGGCTGCCCTAGATATATATGGGGGCCGCCTAATATTTTTGGGGGCCGTTTTCTAAAAACACGAAAATTTTCCTAGTTTTTCCAGACCGTCAATTCTGTGTAGAATCATGCTATTCAGGAAAATTCTTTTGCAGCCAAATCTATTTCCTCAAGAATTACATAATACTTCCTATATTTTCAAATCTAAAAGACTAGCTATACTACTTGGGAAGCAATTATAGACTATACTAGTAAACTAATAAGCATGCTTGTGTTCATAAAATTTAATAAATAACATAGTTATTAAAGACATGAAACTAAATTTAGGATGATAAAATGGAACGATCATCCAAGGTAAATTACGTTGCCCAAACCAACTTCTAAAAGTCTACTAAATAGCATAAGTTCAAGTACCCAAGCATAGCTAGTAAGAGTAAGTACCAACAAGCATAATAAAGTAGTAAATATAAGTATATTGTCTTATAGCAATTATCCAAATTGCTCATTTCTTCTTCTTCCCTCTCAATAAATTCTTGATACCATTTTTGATTGACATTAACCCACCATGATGCTCATCTCGCAACTGAACTTGACGGTTGAGGATTTCGGTTTGGCGAGTATAAAAAGGTTCCATGTTAGGTTCGTTATTTGGTGGGTTTGAAAAGACTCGAGGAATATCATTTGATAATGAATTGACAAAACGGGTGGGAGAAGGAGTGCTTGCACGCGAGGTCCCTTCGTCATTTCCATGATTATCATCATCGTTGAGATGAGAGGAGGATGGTTGACCGAAGGCGGATGAAGAAGAAGCGGAGTGACGACCTCTTTTCATGCCATAATCCTTTTGAGTCTTTCGCTCTTATTGAGCGGCAAGAGGATACATGACACGATCGTACAAGACATAATGATCGTTTGACAACTCATGATTTACAGATATGACATACTTAAACAATCGGGTTAATAACATACCATATGGTAGAATTAACCGAGGTTGTTTAGTGACAAACTCCATGCGTTTTGCAATAAAATATGCAAGATTGTAATGCTCGGACTTAGCAATACAATAAAGCATGTGACAAAGACACGTGGGGACATGATCCCGATTACCTCCCAAACAAAAGACATTTTCCCGAATTATTTCGACTGAAGTTTTCATTATAAAGACAATTTCACGAGTTAAAATTTGGTTTTCTTCAACATCAATGACTTTGTCATGACGGATACGAGTGACCGGACCCTCGCGTTCCTCTTGAATATAATTTTTGATTTCATCAGGACAAGAGGTTGGTTTGATTAGGGACCTAATCTAGGAACACTATATGAGAAAGGTCGCAAGTGATCACTTGTCGGTAAAAGAGCAAGCCCCATTTAAGGGAATACCAAGAATTTGACTAAATTCTTCAATTGTGTAAGAGAAGAATTGGTTTTGGATGACAAACTCGATTAGCATTTAACCCTCTAAAGTATAGTTGACTCGGTATTGACTATAGAATTCGAGGATAAAACATGGACAAATTTGTTTATTGATTATAAGAAGACACTCAAACCCAATATGACTAAGCATGGACTCAACATAAACCAAACCGTCAAAATCTGGAAAAACTATCCGACCTTCATGAATGCAATGATTTTCAAGATTTATAAGCATTTCTCTTAAAGGTGAGGTGTATTCATGTAAAATTATTGGAATGTAGCTTTTTGTGTTTTGGTGATCTTCAGCAGTTTTACGAGGCATGGTTACCTAAAAGAAGAATAAACTTATGTCTTATTATTATGAACTCATAATGTTAACAAGAACTCGTGCCTAGTGTGTGCCTAAATGTAATAAATGTGGAGTTGCGGCTAACTCGACTCTAAAAATAAAAACCTATGAGTTAACCCAAATGCTCCTTAGTTTAATTTTGCTCATCCAAACATGTCGAAAAATACATATGAATTATGTATCTCGAATTTTGTTTGTGAGATCATTATGCATGTATGCAAAAACGTTTTTAGGATGTATTAACAATGCATAAAAGCATTTTTATAGTGTTCCTAACGTGAGTATTTTTGAAATAAAATTAAGGTTTTGTGCGAAAACAATTTTTGACAAACACACTTCAATTATGCAATCATATGTCTACGGGAAGCATATTAGTTATACATTGTGTTATTATAGTCCTAATTGCACACAAACACGAGAAAAATAAAAATCCCCAATTTTGAATTTTTGTTCAATATGAAGCCTAAACATAAATTGGAATGAAAATAGATGAAATGACTTACAATTGATGATCTTTATGATGTTAGGATTGATTATTAGTGTTGGTTTGATCTTCAATTTGTGTTTTAATGGTTGATTTTAAGGTTTAGTGGTTTTTGGTTCGTGGTTCGTCAATGGCTGAAGAGAGAGGATGTTTGTTTTTGTGTTTTACAAAAATAAGGGTGACAGACTTTTGGTCTCGACTGGTGGCGGTCTCATATTGATATGGGGGCTGCCTGATTTAATCAGGGAGCCGCCCTAAATATGGGGGCCGCCCTCAGCAGAGGGTTTTGGACTCGATTTTTGACAGAAATGTTTTACGGAATGAGTGACGTTTTAATTTGCATTTCGCGAATTAAAAATGCTTAAAGTACTTTGGACGAAGTATTTAATTTGTCACGACACAGAGTGGAACACGGACTAGAATCGAGACAGAAGAAAAGAGAAACAATTTATGGAATGTGTTCCATCATTCCTAAACCAAGACGTAGATAGTTAAACGATTCACGTTTAAAAATCTTGAGTAACCTGGCTCTGATACCAATTGTGGAAAATAAAAGGGGGGTTGAATAGTTTGCAAGGGTAATTGGCGTTTTAAGTTTTACTTCTAAAATTATTAGATTCGAGTATATGTTCAATCAATCAACAATATGAATCAATCAAGATAACTATCTAATTGTAATAACTACACAAACAATATAAAGAGATAAAGGAAAGAATGATCAAACCAAGACACCAAGATTTATAGTGGTTCGGCTACGAAGCTCTTCTTCGCCCTACTCCACTCTCCGAGTATCCGACTCGAGATTTCACTATGTCAACAAGCTCCCTTCAGGCAGAGAAAATCGTTTACACGTCGCTTACGTTATTTTCCGACACTAAGCTAAATGTCGAGTCCTAATCTTAGCTAGAACCAATCTACCACTTACATAAGTACTACCCAAACACAAGATCTACACAATCGGATTTACACACAATCCGATTTACACAATCACACAAGATAATCAAAATAGAGTTTTGAATCTTAGAAGAAAAGAGGATAAATCACTAATCTATAAAACTTAGTTTATTGGTGAATACGAGTGTTCTTCTCTTGCACTTGATAGAAGAAGGAAGAAGATAGAAGATGAGATTTGATCACTTAAAACAAGATTAAACTATGTTAGTGATCAAGATATTTAGTGAGAGAAAGAAGGTTTAGAGAGAGAAAGAGGACTAAAAAATCGTGCAAAGAAGTCTGTTTTTCTGTTGAGAATAGTGTAGTATTTATAGCCAGGAATTCCCAACGGTCAGCTGGTGGCGGTCCCGGCGGTCCCAGATATATATGTAGGCCACCTAGGCACTTAGGGGGCTGCTCTAGACTCATGCTCTGATTTTTGTCTTTTTGTGTGGAAGGTTTATCCTGATGAGTTATATTCAGTTTTGGATGGAAGATTTGAATTTTTAATTTATGTTTTTAAATAAAACATTATTTTTATTTAACAAAACTATTTTGTGTAATTATGTAAAGATATATTTTTGTAAAAATGTGATGGATTAAGAAGAAACATTATTTTCTTGATCACTAATTAAGTTTAATGATTTGTTTATGCATACCTTAAGTGATTTATGATGAAATAGAAGTTTACGATTAATAACATGTAAATGTTTTATTTTCATCATGAATGTTTTTACATTTTGTCATCTTCAAAACGTAGAGGAGTCGAAAAATATAAATAACGTTTTTAAGCACTATTTGTATTAACAGGATGATTTGGATAATCAGTTGGGCAACTTGTAATAGCTTTAACCAAGGCTTAAGACTTTGAGTGTGTCACCAAGAATTGTCTCAAGGCATCTAATAAATTGCACACAGGTTTTGAAATCGCTTGTAGGGTATGCAAGGTGCTATGAGAAACGCAAGACAGGGCATCCGCTGGACCATTTTTAATGCCAGGACAGTAAGATATGCTCATGTGTGGAGCCATACATTTCTTTACTCAAGAAAGGTTACATCAAAGAGCTTAAGTGATTTAGTCATTATAGGGAGACAATACGCGACGTACTCTTTTTCCCTTAGCCATGGTTTTGTCCCACTAGGTTTTCCTGACAAGGTTTTTAATAAGGCAACATTTCTTTAAATGTCTTAATAATATGGACATCTAAGAGGGAGTGTTATGGATAAATACATTTGGATGTCCATATCCTCTAATATTAGTTCGAGTTTGAATCTCACAAATACATCAATTTCATATTATTAGCAAATTTAAATGGTGTTTTTATATCGTGTATGTTAAAATATAACTTCTAATTAGTTTAAAAACTATTTTAAATCGTTAAACTTAAGAAAGAATTTATTAGTATTCTAATTTTCTTTTAGTAAAGTATGAAAACATAAGGGCTTAAAGGTGTTTTTTTATAACTTTAGAAAAGAGCAAAAGTCTATTAAACTAGTAATTTGCAAGTTGGCAAATGTTGATAATAATTCACAAGTTGGCAAATGTTTTTTTAGAATGTTGTTGTTAAATATATATAATCTATTTATATCTAAAATAATTGCAAGTTGACAAGTGATAATAAATTTCCTTATAAAATTCTTTTTTTGGACCATTAGATTTAAATATAAGCATTTAAGTGTATGTAGCTTTAGCTTATATGATTATTTAGGCTTAATTGTATCATTATCATATTGTTTCTCAAACACCTCCATACATAGGGTTGCAAGGATGGCCATAGTAGACCCTGAATTGAACCGAATCGAGTAATATCTCAGTCCAGTCCTTTGTTTACCATTTTCTTTATCAAATTCGGTTTTAGTGGGGTCTGATACAGTCTTAGAGACAATCAACTATTATACTTTGTTGAACCAGATTAGATCGACGACCCTAGCCATTCCGGAACGAAACAAGCACATTGAGTCTGGTTCATGTATAGTATTTTTAGGGAAATCTGTTTTGGTCTCATACGATGTTTGTTTTCCTGGTCTGAATTTTAGATTGTGGTTAAACTACCTAGTGGTCAAACTAGCTTTGTCCATAACCTTTATGGATTTATCCTCATTCGTTATAAGTCTTGTTCAAAAATAAATTTATTTCAAATGCATATATGAGACTTATAACGAGTGATGATAAATCCATAAAGGTTATGGACAAAGTTAGTTTAACCACTAGGTAGTTTGACCATAGTCTGAAAACATCATTCAAGACTAAAATAGATTTCCCTCAAAATACTATACATGGGACATGACTCAATGTGCTTGTTCTGTTTCGGACTGGCCAGGTTTGTCGATCTAATCTGGTTCAACAAAGTATAATGTTCGATTGTCTCTAAGACTGTATCGAACCCCACTAAAACCGAATTTGATGAAGAAAATGGTAAACAAAGGACTGGACCGAGATATTACTCGATTCGGTTCAATTTAGGGTCTACTATGGCCATCCTTGTAACCCTGTGTACGGAGGTGTTTGAAAAACAATATGATAATGATACAATTAGGCCTAAATAATCATATGAGCTAAAGGTACATACACTTAAATGCTTGTATTTAAACCTAATGGTTCAAAAAAGAATTTTATAAGGAAATTTATTATCACTTGCCAACTTGCAATTAGTTTAGATATAAATAGATTATATACATTTAACAACATTCTAAAAAACAATTTGCCAACTTGTGAATTATTATCAACATTTGCCAACTTGCAAATTACTAGTTTAATAGACTTTTGCTATTTTCTAAAATTATAAAAATAACCCTTAAGCCACTTAAGTTTTCATACTTTACTAAAAAGAATATTAAAATACTAATAAATTCTTTCTTAAATTTAACGATTTAAAATAGTTTCTAAACTCATTAGAAGTTATATTTTTAATATCCACGATATAAAAAACACCCTTTAGATTTGCTAATAGTATGAAAATGATGTATTTGTGAGATTCAAACTCTAAATAATATTAGGGGATATGGACATCCAAATGTATTTATCCATAACACTCCCTCTTGGATATCTATATTATTAATACACTTTAAGAAATGCTGCCTCATTAAAAACCTTGTTAGGAAAACTCATTGGATCAAAACCATGGCTAAGGGAAAAAGAGTACATCGTGTATTATCTCCCTCTAATGACTAAATCACTTGAGCTCTGTGATGTAACCTTTCTTGAATTAAGAAATGCATGCTACATTATCTTTATGCAAAAACTATTAGTGTCTTCTTCTCAGAATTTATGTATGGTTGGATGAAGTAGCCTCGATTGTTTGCTTTGTCGAACATCATAAAATTGCACCGTCTTCACTTGTGAGAACATATCAAGTTTGAGACGACCTGTTAAGTTAAACATATATCTTGTATCTATGAAGACAACTAAACTTATTATAATGGGTTAGTAAAATATAAACCCATATCTCTTGTGATTTGTTCAATTTAATCTATTAATATTATCGAGAATTAAAAATCATACCATGCGTTTCATGCATTATATATTTCTTAAGGAATCTCGATATAAAATGAGCTCGTATTTGTGTTAGACACATACAACTTATTTATCATGTTGTCAGACATAACATTGATTTTTCTATCTCATAACATTCATGTATATGGATTTTAAGTCCCAATAATCATGTATCATCATAAGAGACTTTCAAAGTTCACTAGTTACTTGCATCTTTACATTATTTGGTCATTCATGTATACAACCGCACTTCTTGAAGTTATCCAAGACCTCACCTTATTCAGTATGCGCGTTATTGTCTACAATAGTATTGTCAACGTCATTTCAGTTCTTTTCAATTCCACACTCTATTAGACATTATATTATATCATTTAATCTCATAGTTAACATTCATGTCTAGTGTCTCTTAGGAAGACTAATATGAGGTCTTTATTACCTCGATTCGACCATCTTAGTTTTCTTGCTCCATTTTATCTCTTTATTTGAGGACTTTTATTTGAAATCGATTGATCTATCACGTTGCAGACATGCCATAGACTTACTATCAATCATTGTTTTAATGTTGGGACACACATTGTAATTGGAGCACTAGCAGCGTATATATTATCTAGTCACTTTATTTAGGTCACTAAACTCGTCTGGCAATTTCTAGATCTGAAAAATAAATTGTCCCATTCAACTTCAAGTTCATATTAGTGTCAGGGTTAACATTATAATTCATTTTAAATATCTCTCTGCTCATTCTCGCCCCCCAAATGAATTATCAATCCTTACATCTCAATTTGCTCGTTGTGGTGAATTTACTATATCATATGTTGCACAATTACAAAATCTCACATGAAAAAGATGGTTTGTGACCAAAACCATTCTTATAGGGAGGATTCATCATTGATTGTTGGCAAGATGTGAATTCATATGTTATAACATGCCCCATAAATAAAAGTTGTGTTCTCATAATTATTGGCTTTTCAATCAACTGAAGAGGTTTTATAAACGTTTCAACACGAGCAATTCATGTATGAACATGGGCTTCATAATGTTCAACACTTATTCCAATATTCACCCAATACTTTAAAATATTCACTACCATTCTCAATAATATTTTGGAAAACCGTACTCACATCGATCCACTAATCACACTAACTTTAAGTTGCATATTTGATTATCATTTTGACGATGCATCAATTTTTATAACTCAAAATGATCCACGCGCACATGTAACGCCTACATACATGCCCTTTTTATCTTTTCCATAATTTTAAGGAATCAAGTCCTTATTTGTATTTAGTGGTGATAAATAATGAACTTCCATTGAGAACAATTAAAATAATCAAAATCATCTGAAGCTCATGGTTCTTCTTTATTTTATGGCCACGGGTCATGCCAATTACTACAATAATCTTGGCTCATACACTTATACTTTATGGCCACATGTGCTTCAATTGCACATTATATATATAAAAGTCGAACAATATAAAGGGCTCATATTTATATGATTAGCTCTTTCAATTCTTTCACACACAGTTAAATATAATATGCACATTAGCATATAATATTATCAAATAATAAAACCTAATTTATTCTAATAAAGTATGTTATTAATCAATTAATCAAGTCATTCATTACAAGGTACAATATAGGTAACTCATAGCGTTCAAATAAAATGAAATACTTCTAGTAATGTCCACGGAGTAATGCAAAAGTGGAGCACATGGGTTAAGACAAACTATAAACTATAAAGTGCATATCAAGTAGAGATTAGATGATAACTATTAGACTTCATACAAATAAATTAAGGCAACTTCATGATAAAACATGCAGTGCATGGTTATATGGAAGTGTCGTTGTCATAATGAAATTCTAATTATGCAAAACTAGACGCCACATCAGTTTTTTTTAGACTGGCAAATTAGTTGTTAGTGATTCGAGCTCACAATGACATCCAATTGGCCAGCATGCAAGACTCGAACCTTCACCTTAGAGGATAACCCCACTCCTTTTTCGCTCCTGAAGAAAAACCCTCACGGTGAGGCTTGAACCCAAGACCTCTCGCATGTGGTAACAACATCCCCAAGGTTACCTTTGGTGGCCATCTGAGCTAGCCCAGATGGTTAGACGCCACACCAGTACATTATCATATACTGACTAGCAAGTTATACGCCATTTAATATTAACAAACTTCGATAAAATATTAGTGTTGAATATTTTCCAACTAATAATAAAACATACAAATAAACAGATAATTGTAAATCATGACAAAATCGCATAAAACATATATTATATGCAAAAATATCAATCGCAAACATATCAACAATGTTTTAAGCCATTATAACTTTTTTCGAACAAATTTAAGCCATTATAACGCATCCATGTTTTATATGTCACTTAATAGAACTAATAATACTTATGTGGACTAGCAAACCTTGAATCAATAATAAAAATCACATAAACTTCGGTGCACAAACATAAATATAAGTATAAAAATCTTAGTGATATCGCCACTCGCTTCATAAATGTAGTAAATAAAGTTCAAATCACAACTAAATACCATGTGACCAGTCGCATCTCTATTTTCATGGTATGATAGACTTTACTTTAAAATTGATTCAAACCTAAGATGAATTGTGACCAAATCAGTAGCATGAGAGGCAAATAATACACAATCAAGACTACAAAGATGAAAAAATAATCATCAAGTGTGTCACATAAACCTTAATAACCCAAATTAAAATCCTAGTGAACAATAAATATTGATGTCTTACTCTCTTACAAGTTAAACCGGGTAAACAAAGAAACCATATTTGGAATAGCAACAAAACACATGGTTTATATTAATAATTTATGCATTGTAACATATGAGAATATGTTTTCGAACTATATATTAAGGGTTATCTTTTAAATACACACTTACAAGTAAATTAAAACAAAGCTTTTTTAGCAATCAAATCGACATTAAAAAAATGACATATAATAGAAAATTACCATTATTCTCATTAATATTCCATGGTAAAATATATCATTATCACTCATATAAGCTAAAAATAATAATTACTAGACATAATAACAAATTTCATAGAGTCATCATAATTATATTACCCAAATAATCGAGCATAAGCTTTTTATTTTATCTATAATGAATACAAATATATATGTATGTATATTGTATAGGTGGTAATGATAAAATTGTCTTGAAGAACAATAAAGTAATGATCGTATATGTATATGTTTGGATGTGATACTAAATTAATTATAAAAATCAAACAACGAAATTATATGCAAGTTAAAGAATGTAAAACGAATGGATCTGATTAAATCAAATTAGTCTTGTGTAAGGTCTTTGGTTATAACAATAGTAACATTAACCTTAAATCAACGATTAAATAAATTACGAAGAAAGCTGGGTTCGAATATTTGAAACATAGAATTTGAAATTCATATGTAGAGTATGTTGATAACGTGTTATGAACACAAGTTTGGAAGAATAAAAGTGTTATTCGAATAATCAATCAATGACTCTAGATTCAACAGTATAAAGGTTAAAGTAAATGATTTATATCTTTTAGTGAGATTCAAACTCTAACTAATATTAGAGGATATGGACATCTGTTGGGTAATCTTGATGGGTCAAGTCAGTTTAGTGGGTCACAGGTTAGTGGGAAGTCCACAGCTTGACCGAGTATTATGAAAGTGTACATATTCTTTAGTTTGTTTCCTTTTTCTAGGAGTAGTAGTGCATGGTCACCATGTTTATTTCCATCACAAGTTCAATATTTTAATATTTATTTAATAGGTTGTAACACTATAAGCTTGTAATCAGTTTCCATCTTTTAATATACAAAGCAAAACAAAACTTGCCATTTTGATTGGTGTTATGTGGGTGTGAGTCCGGTTTTAAAGGGAGAGCTCGTTTGTGTGAAAGGGGATGTAAGTTGATCAAAGGTTAAAGAGTCGCGAAAGCGGCTTCTAACCTTGATCAACCTGTTCGTTTCGGAAAAGAGACTAACCGACGGAGGTGCGTGAAAAGCGAACAGAAAAGGTCCGTCAAAGCAGGTGGCTTTGGATTTGGTTCGTTTTGCAAGTATAAAAAGACGATAAAGCTTGTAGCTTGTTCTTTTTAGTCGGTGGAATAGGCCTCTTGGAACGGGGTTGATCGAAAAGGGTTGAAGCTATTATAAAGGGATATTATGATGGTGTTAGTACCTAAAGAAGGAGGTTTGATGTCGTATCAAATTTTGGTCTTGACCTAGACGAATTATTCGGTGTGGGCTGTCAAGGTCAAGTCTATTATGGTTGCATAAGGCCTATGGGGAACGGTCAAACCAAGAGCGTTAGGTGAAGAACCTGATGTAAAGAAGTCAAAACAAGCTCTTGCCTTTTTGTTTCAAGCGATACCCGAAGACATGATGTTGCAAATAGCGAGTTACACCGACCTAAAGCAAGTGTAGGATGGTTTGAAAACACGTTTTTTGGGAGTGGATCGAGTGAGAACTGTCACACCTCGTAAAATTTTCTAATTCCATAGTTGACTTTTCGTACTTTAGTTTGACTTTGATGATTACTTGAGATTTTACGTTTAATCGGGGAGTTCACCCGCGCGTAACTGAGAATCGTTACCTGATGCATTCCGGATTTCCATTTATCATAGTCGTTCGACAGATGTCGCGTTTTTACGTTTCGAATTGATGTTTAAAATTTTAGACTTTTCTTTTGAGTATTGCGTGTTTTTCAGTTTTTGCGTATATCGTCGATGCCGTTTAAAAATATCTCAAGTGTAAAAAGTAATATCAAGGGATCATGGGATTGCTTTGTATGGTTAAGAAAAAGCAAAAAAAAATTCCCTCCCCTTTTGTCCTTCTTGTCCACGCCACCACCAACACACACTAACATATTCCCTTAATTTTTGCCTCAGTGTTCCCTAGATATTTTAATCCCTAGGATTCCATTTCTTTTTGTGTGGTTAAAAATTATCTTGATTCGTTTCACCATTCATTTATCTTTCATTATTTCTCTCTCAAGAAAAAAACACACAAACTCAAAAACCTCTCCTCCTATCCCTCTCTTGCTCGTTCGACGCCAAACACCCACAAATATCACCACTTTAAATTTTAATCAAGATCATTTGAAGATAAAAGTTGTTCGGGGTTGATTTATTTAGTTATTTGGGTATTTAGAACACTATTTGGGGTGTTCTTTAATCTTTGATCATCTCCTAATCCATCACTTTCTTAAGTTCATCTTTTTCAAATTATTTTTGTACTTCCTTGATCCTTATTACATTTAGAAGCTAGTTACAAATTGTTTTATAAAAATCAAAGCTTTAAAAATTTACATAAACTCTAAAAGGGTTTATGTCTAATTCAAAATCTACAAAAACATAAAAAAGTGAAGATTAGTTGTGTTGTCGTGGTGGTACTTTTATAAAGAAATATTTTCTAAAAGCTTATTTGCTTATTTTAGCTTATAAATAAGCTCGTGTGAGCTTATTTATGCTTATATACACGTCGAACTCAAAAAGGAACCATAAAGGTTCGAACTTTATACTTATTTGATTGTCGTCTTTTTTTCCAACTTATTTAGAGAGCTTATTTGATTTTCTATTAAAGGACTAAGCTTATTGGGTTTAATAAATAAACCCAAATGAGCTTATATGTCTTTGTAGGCATCGGCCCAACACCAAGCCCAAAATCGTGGCTTATAGCCCATGGTATGGCTTATTGGATAAGCTTATTTGATAAGCTATGTACTTACTTAATCGTTGCTTATTTTTGAACCCTTTGCGATTTTTTGTTTAGGCTTATTGGGCCTAAAAGCCCAATAAGGATCCATAAGACTTTCGGCTTATTTAATAAGAGCTTATTACTTATTTTAGACTTATAAATTAGGCCTATTAGTATCATGACTTAAATACTTGCAAAACTATATTTATTCTAAGCATGTCGATTATATAGACTTTAAGTGGTAAAAATATCATGGAACTTAGTTTTGGGTATGGCGTAGAGATTTGGCGATTTTGTGAAATGTAAAAGGATATTTGGAAAGTGTTTTACATAAAAGTCTATGACTTTGGAAAACGGATATATATGAACGGGTCTTTCGTAAAAACTTTATACTTAGAAATATTTTGAGAAAAACTTAATTTTTATAAAACTCGACAAAAGGACGAAAATATATTATTTATAAATGATAAATAATATTTATAAACTTAGATTTGGTCAATAAACTAAAGTACATTTAAATATACGTAATTCCAAGTATTTTCTTTAATATCGACAAAAAGACGAAATAATAAATATTATTATTTTAATACCCGATTAAAAGACGAAAAATATAAATTTTATAAATTTTATAATATGAAATCCTATTACTTACTATGTAAATTAAAAACATGAAGACACTCATATCAAACACATCCTAGTTATTATATTGGGTTACCGGCTAAACCGCCGAAACATATTTACTTTTGTTATTTCTCCTACTATGTTATATATTTAGTATTGATTATCGTAATACATATTATCAAGTCAAAACCACTACGACCATCATACAACTAACGTATCAAAACTTCTTTAGTAAATAAAGGAGAACTACTTTCGAGGACCTTACACATCTACATAATTCCGAGTTATACCAAATTTGAACCAAACCGTTTGTTAAAGTCAGACCTAAAAGTCAAAGGGGTAAAATAGTTATCTTAAAAATCCAAAAATTCTCGGATGTTACAGCTGTGAGTTCATAGCCTCACGTTTTTACACTTTTTGAATGTATTTTACAACTTTGAGGTGAGAAACATTGCTTGTTTTTCATAAACCGAACACAAGTACTTCACGTGATATTTTCCCTTGTTTACGTGTTGCCTAAGTAGCGTTAGACCACTATTTGCCCGTATTATTATGAACCGTTAATTACCTTTAACCGACTGGCTGGTTAATTAAGCGCGAGTGAGTAAATAGATCTATTGGGACTAATAATCCCCATCCGGGTTTGGTAATTCTTACTGGTCGGGTACGACGGACTGTACATGCCAACATATGTATATCATATCGAAACTAGTTTGGGTAGTCTTTGGTCGGACACCTACCAGGGCAACTTTATATGGCAATGTACAAGCTACCTTCCACTATTAGCTTCGGTGTCATGAGCTTAGCGCAACGTAAATACCTTTTATGTGAAGTTGTATCTTATAACTGTCGCATATATTTTGAAATCTTGTGGTCCACTATAATTACATTTGAATTAAACTTATGAATTCAGCAACTTTATATTGACGTTTTAAGCATGTTTTCTGAGGTGCTTAGCTTGGATTTTCAAGGTGTGCTATTAGAAGTCTATGTGCAATGTGGCTTCGACTAATTTCAAGACTATCTTTATTCATACTCGTTGTCTTTTGTCAAAACTTTATTATTGCTTCCGCTACGTTTTCATATTGCTTCCGCTATGTTTTAATCACTTTGAAATGGTTTGTAAGACTTATTTACTATTAAATTCATGCAACGAGTTATGATTTTCTAAAGCGTACCCCTTTAGAGGTCGTTCTTTATGCTTTGTACTTGAGATATGTATGACGTCACACCCTAGTTGATTATTCCGACGGGACCCTATTTGGGGGTGTGACATATTGGTATCCAGAGCCAAGGTTATAGAGAACCAGGTAGTATATACTAGGTCTGGTCTATAACCAGTATGTGATCCTTATGTGCCTTATCTTTCCCATACGTGCGTTTTCTTTTACCTTATATGTGCGTTTACTATTGGCTATACTTAAGTTATTTTGCCTTGCGCATATTTTACACTTGTTTTATATAAAGATTATTTATACAAATACTAAAACTTTTTCTTAGACATTGTGAGTGAAACAATGGTCTCGTTTATTTCCCAAGACATTGTGAGTGAAACAATGGTCTCGTTTATTTCTAAGACATTGTGAGTGACACAAGGGTCTCTAAACATTTCTAAGACATTGTGAGTGACACAATGGTCTCTAAACGTTTCCCAATACATCATGAGTGATATGATGGTCTTTAAAAAATTTCATGGGTCTACATAATACTATTTTACATAACATCGAAACTTGTCACAATCTGCTGACTTACTTTTTCTTATTATCCGAACCCGAATGCAAGTTGAGCACTCGCTTCATACTGTCGAAACACCCACGTCATCTTGTAACGTCTCAATCTTTCTTACTCCTCGTAACGCCTAGAAACATGTCGATTAATCCGAACACGACTTTAACTCATCACCTCGTCACCTCGTAACGTTCCAATTTTAGAAACACGACTTTTGAAATTCGACTTATATTATTTTCTTTACTCCGTTCGATTTTGAGGAAAATATGGACAACGAGACAAGGAATGAGTTCTACAAAGATCGAGCATATTATAACCCAACAAATTACTAATGCTATCGAAGCTATTGTCGTCTATGAGGCAAAAATCCTCATGACTCACGACTCGATAGATCATATCATACGATAGGAAGCCAATGTGGCAAGGAATGCCAACAACAAAAATAAACAACAAAAGGTCGTGAGAGTTTTCATTGCTAGACCAGATAACAACAATGGATATGTAGTAAAGTTACCTTTCTGCAATAGTATAAGTTGCACCACACTAGGCCATGCACTGTGAAGTGCAACAATTATAAGAGAGTTGGCCATATGACTAAAGATTGTAGGACACTAGTTTCAATAACAACTTAGAGGGCCCCCTAATGGAAAAGTTAGAAACCTAAGGTACCTATTATGAGTGTGGAAAGCCAGGACATGACAAGCATAATGGTTAAAAAGCTCAGCCGTGTGAACCGGGTTTGGAAGGTAAAAGCTCGCGGGAACTCTAACTTCGTCAAGGATAATGCTGATACTTAAAGAGAGATTTTCCTACCTTACCTAGTGAAACTTAAGTAGACTTGGACTGTAACCCCTAAGAGAATTGCACTAGTACTTCCCTGTGAGTTTCGTGTATTGTGTGGATTTTTTTAAACCCTCTATTCATATTGAGTCGTGACGACTCCGTCGGTTACTCTTTAATACTCTATTAATTTATGAAAGCTACCCACGAATTTGTTATCGTCTTATGGATCATACCACTATTGTCTATAAACCATTTTACTATTATAAACTAATTGGATATTATCCTATAAACTATTTTAGTGTCGTCTTATAAACAGAGTTGCTGTCATTTTATAAACCATCTTACCGCTAGCCTACGAACCGTTTTGCTGACAACTTATCATTGATTTTGCTAACACCTTATAAACCATTTTAATATCATTCTATAAACCGTTTTGTCAACATCTTGTAACTATCGTACTATGGCCTCATAAACTATTTTGCCATCATTTTATAAACTATTTTTTTATAACCTATTTTGTGATCATTTACAAAATCTTTTGCTACCATACTATAAACTACTTTGCACCCATCTTATAAACTATTTTGTTGTCTTCTATAAACTATTTCGTTGTCATTTTATTAACTAGTTGTTGCCAACTCGTAAACTGTTGTTACTATATTATAAACCCCTTACAATTATATTATAAACAATCACGTGATTTCTTGTAAACTATTTTACTAACACCTCATAAACTATTTACCGCTCTCTTACCAAATATTTGATGTCGTTATATGAGCTACCATGTTTTCGTTTTTACGAACCGTTTCGATACCTTATAAAATATACTGTTTATACCATCTGGAACTTTTGAACATAACACTAGTTTGACGAAAATAACATTTCATTGTTAGTTCCTAAATTACGCATAGCCTGATCACCTATGTATAATTCAGGAAGGACCATGCCATGCTAAGAGTAGTCACCTTAAAATCTTTGTCAATTTATCATTACTTTCCATTTCTATTTTCTTTTCTTTTCTTTATAATTTCAACGGGATTTTATCATATTTACGTCTTACTGATATTTTGCGTGCGTATTCATGAGTTTTGTCAGTCATGTGTATTCGTGTTAGTAAGCACCGTAACTAAGTAGATTTTCTTAACCTTATCATATATAGACACCATACCCTTAGCCGAAAGACCGAATCACGCTCCTTGTAGTCACGATAATATGGATGGTAAGATTTTAGAACGTAATGAAGTTAACCTTCTAGCTGGATTATAACCAAGAGAACTAAGAAATTTCTTTCAATTGACTTACCTTTTAGTGAGTTAGAATCATGAAGATGATGAGATTCTTGTGCCGACGAAACTTCTAATGGACATGGCGCTAAAGTAAAGGACACAATTATTGCAAGTACATAGAACCTAGTTGATAGAAGCATCGCACTCGCGGAGTTTAGCCTTCCAAGTGACATCGTTCTAACTGCCTTATACACTAAGTACACCACAGAGCCAACTGATGGGAAGACAATAGGAACCGCCTCTATAATTCGAGGTTGTACCTTAATTTTTTTTAAAAACCACTTGTTCAACATTGACTGAATGCCTCTAGGATTTGGTAGTTTTGACGTCATCATCGATATAAATTAGTTGACGAAGCATCACGCCGTCATCATTTGTGATGAGAAGATCGTACGTACTCCTTTCGGTAATGAAACCTTACAATTTTAGGTAATAGAAGCGATAGTAGAAGTGCGTCTAGACTAAGTATCATCTCGTGCACCAAGACTTCAAAATATATTCAGAAAAGGGATGCCACATCTCAATGGCAAAGGTCACCAAAAAGAAGACTGAGAAAAAGTCGAAGCAACTTGAGGACGTACCTATCGTGAGAGATGTTTCGGAAGTCTTTCCTGAAGATTTGCCAGGACTTTCACCGACCCGCCAAGTAGAATTACAAATGGACTTATTACCTGATGTTGCACTTGTGGCACGATCGCCTTATAAACTAGCCCCATCGAACAGGCAAGAGTTGTTGAACCAACTGCAAGAACTAGCAGACAAAGGACTTATAAGACCAAGTTCCTCAGCTTGGGGAGCTTC
>BQNB010000509.1:71481-84811 GCA_026074375.1 Tanacetum coccineum | reverse complement strand
ATTGTCGTTGTTGCTGGTTTTAAGGTTGAATATTTTGTTTGATTATATTTGGTTGCTACTAAAACCCTGATGATTAAAACCCTATTGACTATTTTATTACACCAAGATTTGGGCCTATATTATGAGGTTTGCAACTTTGCATTATTGATTTTTTTTTCTTAAGTTAAGAACTTGAAACGTTTAATAAAGAGTTAATTGCATTTTTGGTCCCTGTGGTATGGCCAAATTGCAGGTTTGAGACCCAACCTTTTAAAATTGCAGTCAACGTCTCTATTTTCAAGTTTGGGTTGCAGGTTTGGTCTCCGGGCCGGGACCAAACCTACAATTTGGCCAAACCACAGGGACCAAAAATGCAACCCAAAAGGACCAAACCTGCAACCCAAACTTGAAAATAGGGACGTTGACTGCAATTTTGAAAGATTGGGTCCCAAACCTACAATTTAGTCATACCACAGGGACCAAAAATGCAATTTACTCTTTAATAAAACATGTCAAGAATTGTGAGGTAAAATATTTATATATTAAATTAATGAACATGAACAAGATTTTATATTCATTTAGTTAAATGAACGAATATGAAAAAAAAATATCATTCGTTCATTTATTTTCGTGAACGTCCAATTACGCGTTCATTAATGTTAATTTATCCTCGTTAATTGTTTACAAGGCGTGCCGAACCCGTGTGTTGCACCGGGCTTGATTTTTGAGAAAAATCTGACTGTTACTTATGTGAAACATTGTTAACTGCAGGGTCCTTTTAAAAGATTTAAGGCAATGTTTAACTAAAAAGTGATTGCACAAACATGTAATTGAAGAAAAATAATAATTATGTAATGTGCTAAACTATGTGTTCTATACGTAATGTTTATTTTCGATTGGTGTTATTGGCATAGGTACGACAGTGATTTGAGTCTAATCCAAAGCAAAACCAATCAATTGGTTAATATATACTATCATAGGTTAAAAATGATTTAGAACTCATCATTTGGTTAATATATTGTTTGAGTTATGGTGAACATCTATTTCATTTATACGTGTCATGAAAAAGTCTATAATTTTAAACCTATCTATAATTTAGTGCATGTTTAATGAAATAACAATTTATAAATTTGTAAACGATTTATACATAGTGAGAATAAATTTATAAAATAAAAGGTTTTATAAATTAATAATTTTAGATGATATGTCAAATTTATAAACCTATAAAAAAACTCAACCATTATTTGCAGCAACATGAATAATATCACATAATCTTATTGCCAAAAGACATTAAAAAACTTTTGGCACAGAATCATATACATCAGCGGGCAGAAAATGACAACTATATATTGACAAAAAATATGAATTTTATAGATTATAGGGTTCAAAAATACATCTACATGATATTTCATCAAATTCGTTCATGCGTACGCACATAAGCTGTTGGAAAAATAGTATTGCAAAATGACTTTTTGCAAAGTTTGGACATTATTTAATATATGTTATATATATTTATATTAGCGTGTAGCTTTGCGTTCTCCTTGAAGAGAGCTTCGCAACGAGCTAAAGTATTTCCAAAATGGAGATAATATAAATGAGATATTGTGTCTGAAAGTGTGACACTTGAAACACAAAATCTGAGAAATTTATCCTCTTACATCGTCCAAGATGAAAAGTGAGGATAGGTTTCTTTTTTAGAATTTTCTGTAAATCTATTTTAAGAATAGATATAGACTTATTCAAAAAGTCTTACAGAATATTTTGTAAACTTATTTTAAGAATAGATATAGACTTATTAAACAAGTCTTACAGAATAATTATGTGTTCTAAAAGATATGGAAAATATGTATTAGTTTTAACAGATTTATCTAATTATGGTATATATTTAATCTTGGAAAAAAAGACAAGTTTTTCAGTATAAATATAACCACAATTCTCATTCACTTACTACAACCGAAAAACACAGCTCCATAGCAACCAAGTTCCAGCAATCCTTTCTGCTTCCGTGATTTTTCAAGCAAGTTTGTCATGTCCGGCTGTACAACAGCTTTGGGCGTTGTACCCTGGGAAACAGACGACGAATCTATTTTAAGGGAATCGTGTTAAACACGAGCCTCGTTCCACAACCTTGTACTACTTTTATTTACTTATCGTTATATAGTGTCTGTCTTCTGCTTCTACCCCTTTCTGTCTGTTATTTAATTTACTGTCATTTATTTTCTTGTGTACTTATTTATTGAGATTTTAATTCGATTTTGTAAATTAAAAGTGTACATGCTTCCTACAATCTTAAAACAGATTCTGTGTAACAGAATTAATAACACTTTTATTAAATCGGATTAATTATTATTAACATATTTTATATTTATAAACTGTTTTCTATCGAAACCAGGTCGAGTTTCTTTGAAAATCAGTTTTAATTAAATAGAATTTTAATTTACATATTTGGAATTACAGATCTATAACAATTTTAAAAGCAGTTGTTCAGATCAGTTTATTTTGAAATCAAGATTGAGTTTCTATTAAACTGATCTAGTTGATTCATTGAAACCAAGATTGAGTTTCTTTGAAGCAGATCCGATACAAGGTTATAGAAATCAGGATTGAATTACTTGGATACCGATTTAAAACAGTTTATTTAACTGTTTGTGTGTAATCTTTCAGGTGTTCAGATCAGTTTGTTTTGAAACCAAGATTGAGTTTCTATTAAACTGATCTATTTGATTCATTGAAATCAATTTGAGTTTTTTTGAATCGGATTTGGTACAAGTTTAAATAAACCAAGTTGAGTTTATTAGATACCAAATTATTTTAACAGTTCTTAACTGTTTTGTATTGACAAGTTTACTAATGGTAACACGAGTGTAACCCTAGTGAATCTTGTGAATGTAATTGGTGCGCCAGTTACTGACATGGTTGCAAATCATAATGAATTTAGATTCATCGGAACCAAGTGGAGTTTCTTTCAAACATATCACATAAAATGCAAGTTGTTATTTTATTAGATAACTATAACATGTTCAATGAAATCAATGAGAGTTTATTTGAAACAAAATATTGATAGTTATACAAGTTATTATTAAATATCATATTATATACATCATTTTACTATATTAGTGGAAGTGTTTGTTTGACTTGTCTAGTTATTTTTAAACCGGGTCGAGTTTAATTATTAACTAGATATAATTCTTAAAAATTTGAAGTTTAAAAGTATATTTATAGAAACCTTGTTGGGTTTCTTTAGTAGAATGGATCTACTAAAACCTTGGTAAGTTTCTTAAGAAGAATGGATCTACTGAAACCTTGTTGAGTTTCTTTAGATGAATGGATCTACTGAAACCTTGTTGAGTTTCAGTATAGAAATAGATCATGTAAAATAGATCTATTAAGATCTTTTTAATAGAAATTGACAACATCATATTACATATGTGTTTTTGTTAAAACATTATGTAATAGGTGATATTGTTTAATTGTTTTAATTGAAAGACTTCTTTTAAAACGGCTTTGTATAACGGATCTTACAAAACATTAGTGTTTTAAACAAAAGATGAATTAAAATCGTTTTGTTAAGAAACACTTATGATTAAGCGTGTTGTTAATAGTACCAAAATTAGTTTCAAACTAATCATGGGATCTCGTATTAACAAAATATTTGGAATGTCACATGTGACAACTAAAGGATCTGCTCCCGAACTTGTTAAAAGGGAGGCCGATACTCAAGTTATGTGTATGGTAGATGCTTTGAAGCATTCAGAAACCTTATGTGCCATAACTATGCGTTATATGGTCTGAATGACATAAAAACTGAGGCCATGAGGAAATCCGACCTTAGATAATGGTGGATTAGCACTTCGGTATCATGTATATGGTGATAAGAGGTTGATTAACTCTTTTAATTCAGTTGAGAATGGAGAGAACAATTTTTGGGCAACTCTCCAACTGCTAATATCAGGGGAAAATGAGATGTGATTCACATCTAGAAAAGAGTCTAAGTTAACTAACGCGGTGTACGTGCCGGAGATTCGTAGACTTCTTGTATCCGGATGGTTGCTTAATGAAATTTGGCTTTCATCTTGTGTTTGAATCAAATAAAAATTAAGTTAACGAATAACATATTTTGAGTCCGTACGGGCTACGCCTTCTAAATGTTTAAGCTGAATGTATTTTCTAATGGTCATTTCAGTAAAATGGGTATAAATTCAGCTTATTTGATTGTTTAAATGTATGGCATGACTGACTCGGACATATTTTAAATTTTAACTCAATTGGATACCCATTTGTTATTGATACGGACTACAAATTAAAACTTGTGTTGAAGCCAAATTGACAAGATTGTCTTTTCTCTCGGTTGAACGAAAATAACCAAACCCTTTGATATGATTCACATGGTTTTATGTGATTTAGAATTGATACCTACTAAGGTAGCGAATAACGAGTACTTCATCATATTTGTTGATGGTGGTACAAAATATTGCTATTTACACTTACTTAAGAGTAATGATATAGATAAGTTTGTTCTATATAAATAAGTTGAGAATCAACTTATTCTCGAAAACAAGGTGGTTCAAAGTCATATCGGAGGTGAATACGTGTTTCCATTTCTAAATTTATGTGCTAAACTTAGAATAAGACACAAATTTATTACTCTTGATACTCCAACAAGAGAATTGTTGAAAGAAAAGAACTGTGCCTTAGAAGATATGGTTAATGCCATGTTCTTAAGTCTTGGTTTAAGCCATGGCATGTGGAGGAAATCGATTATATCGGCTACTTATCTTTTAGATAAGATCCTTTGTAAAGAAAATAAGATAGTTCATATGAACTATCGATGAGAAGAAGACTATCTTATAAGTATTTACAAATGTGGGGGGATATCTAGCCAATATATCTGTATTGAACCCCAAGGTTTAAAAGATTTGACTTGAAATTGTGATTGCATGTTCTTAATATATGCTCATAACAGTAGTGCTTATGGTTTTTTTATGTTTGTTGATATACACAAGGATACAACAATGGAATAAAGAAGTGCTTCCTTCTTTGGAAATTTATTTTCTTGATTAATGAAGGAAATTGGAAAATCATCTGGAATAGATGACGAAGTTGTCCAAGATCAGAGACAACGGGGTGATAATGATCTCCAAGATGAGAGACAAGATCAACCCAAGGAAGAAGAGGTTGAACCTAAAAGAAGCAAAAGGGAAAGAATCGAGAAATCGTTTGGACCCGATTTGTTTCTTTTATGGTAGAAAATGAACCTACTTCTTATCGAGAAGCGGTAACTTCCTCAGAATGGCTCAATGGAATGAAGCCATTAAAAGTGAAATAGATTCTATTTTACAAAATCATACTTAGGAGCTCGTGGATTTACTTTCGGGTTGTAAACCACTAGGCTATAAATGGATCTTCAAGAAGAAGATGAAAGCCGATGGCACCGTTGACAAGTACAAAGCAAGATTGGCAATCAAATGATTTAGACAACAAGAAGGTCTATATTACTTTGATAATTATTCTACGCGAATAACCCCAGTTAAGATGATACTTGTTATTACCGCATTAAGAAATGAGGAAGTTCATCAAATGGATGTGAAAATGACATTTCTAAACGGGGATTTAGAAAAAGTACTATACATGAACCAACCTGAGGGTTTCATGGCTCCTGGACTAGAGAGCAAAGTTTGTAGGCTTGTTAAGTCATTATATGACTTAAGGAAAGCTCCCAAGCAAGGACATCAATTTTCACCATATCATGTAAGAATGTAGATTTGAAATTAATAGATGTATTTGTGATCGATAGTATATATGTACTCTTGTGTGTTATACATAGATGATATAATTATCACTTGAAGTGATAAAAAGATAAATAAATCCACTAATGACCTGTTGGAGTCAAGCTTGACATGAACTTCATTAGTTGTTGCCTTGTTGGATATGGTTCTTGGAATGTAAACCAATATGGATTTGTTTTAAAGTCAAAAAAACATTATAAGGACAATATTCTTGAGAGGTTCAATGTGGGGGATTCCGGCCTAGCTAGAATTCAATGACATCTTTTAATATAAATATGTTGCCCATTTTGAATACTCAAAGAATATTGGGCATCTTATGTTTTAATGATGTGCGTCTGACCTGATTTAGAACTTATAGTCAGGTTAATTAGATATACCAGCAATTCAAGTGGGGACCATTTGAATAAGTATTACATGAGTACTATGATTTCATTCTAGGATTAACAATAACAATGAAAACAATATACATAGCGGAATTAAATAAAAAAACATCATTATTGTTAAACAAGGTTTTATATTCAAACATTTCCCTCTTTCCCCAAACATAATCTTTGGGCTACACCAACTAACTATCTAACTATGGTGTACATACACACCTTTTACTATTTGACTCTCATTAGTTGACTCTGCTATATCTAAAACCTACGTCTATGATCTCTTTTTTTTAGGCGATGAGATCATGAGAACTTTCATGAGATGATATAGTATATGACATATATATATATACTTTTTAATATTAAACTTGATCTTCTGATATCTTCTATCTTCATAAGGAGATCTTCATAATCTTTATCTTTTGATATCTTTGACCAAATCTTTCATAATTATCCAGACGGCTTGTAGAATTCTATTTGCTGATTTGTCTGTATGTTTTCATTCTTTTATTTTATTTTGTCCTCTCAAATTCTAGATTTCCCAACTATCTTCCCCTTTTTGATGATGACTAAAAACAAATCAATGTCGTGTAGACTTCATTCCATATAAGCCAAAGCTTCCCATGAAGTTGAGATTGTAGTCTTCTCCTGAATGAAACAATAATTCCAAGATGCCCTTAATTGATTTATCTTTGTATCATGCCACCAACACACATAATTATGTTGCAAATATCAACCTGTAATCTTCTTACCCTTTTTGTAAATCATCTAATAGAGTCTTCTGTAGTATTTTTGCAAAACTTGGGATCATACAGATACAAAGTGTCTTAGAAGCCACAAATATTGTTTTCAATCCTGGCATCTTGTAGACGAATTCAAACAGTAATGAACTAACCAACATTGTTGTACTTCATGAAACAAATTAATGCAAACATGATTCGTTCATAGCTGTTGTAATATCTTGCTAGCTGTCACTAAATCACCAACATAATTTAACCTTCCAATGACAGTACTAAGTTTATATTGTTTGGCTGTTTTACCTTTATAACCAAGTAGTACTAAAAGTCTCACATTGGCCGTTGTATGTTGTACAAGAGCGAGTAATAAGAATCTTCTGGCAGTACCAAAACGGTTATGTGGCAGTATTATACGAATATAACTAGGATTACAAACCTGTCCTTCTTTGTATCATCCATGGCAGCAAAGTTAATATCAATTGTGTATTAGGGTTTCAAGCCAATCACACTAGACCTCATTATGTACAAGTTTATTCACACGCCATCTTTGTTGTCGCTCAATCTGATCTTCCTGTTATTAGATTTAGGTTTTGTACAAAACCACTATTGAACCATTTGTACTCTACTTCTTTTCTTCATAAAACTCCGCAACAAAAAACACGTGTACGATCCATTGATCACGAGCCACTTCGCTCTGATACAATTGATTATTAAGGGATCGTTTTATAGAATTCAGATTGGTTTTTAGTCATTTATATCTTGGATTGACAATAACAATGAAAAGAATTGACACATGCATAATTAAATATATAAAAATACATCAGTATGTTAAACTAGGTCTTATATTCAAACGTTTCCCTCTTTCCCCCATACACAATATTGGGGCGGGCGGATACACACCAACTAATTTATTTATATCTATGGTGTACACACAACACTTTTGTCTATGTCGGTCTTTTCGACTCTCATCAGTCGACTCTGCTATATCTAAAACCTATGTCTATGATCTCTTTATATAGGGAGAGATCATGACTTACATGAGAAGATAAGTATAAGATAAATAAATCATTTAAATATTAAACTTGATCTTCTTATATCTTTCATCTTCATAAAGAGATCTTCATAATCTTTATCTTTTGATATCTTTGACTAAATCATCCATAATTCTCCACTAGCTTGTAGAATTCCAATCTGCTAGATTTAGTCCTTATGTTTCATTCTTTTATTTATTTTGTCTCATCAAATCTAGAATCCCAACAATCTTCCCTTATTTGATGATGACAAAACAAACAAAGTCGTGTACGAACTTCATCATAAAGCCAAAGCTTCCCCTGAAATTGAGATGTAGTAATCTCTCTGAATGAAACAAAACTTTCAAGCTTCCCCTTAATCAGATATCCTTTGTATCATGCCACCACACATAATAAGTTGCAAATCAATAAACCTGTAATCTTAAGACTCATCTAGGATATAATAACAATGATTGATAAATTTCACAACGGAATAATAAACATGAATCAAATTATTTTCAAGGTTTTTCTTTATTTCATATGTTTCCACATTTCCCCCAACTCTATAACTTGGGGCTACTAACTAACTATTAATCTATACTAACTAACTAAGCGTGTACACACACACGTTTTTCTAGACTTTCACTGGGAGAGTTCTATGTTTCTGGATACCTATACCAAACGCCTATGAATCTCTTTATATAGAGAGATTTCAAGGCTTACATAAGAAGATAAGTATAAGACAAATAAATCATTTAAATATTAAACTTGATCTTCTGATATCTTCCATCTTCATAAGCAGATCTTCATAATCTTTATCTTTTGATATCTTTGACTAAATCTTCCATAATTCTCCACCAGCTTATAGAATTCCAATCTGCTAGATTTAGTCCGTATGTTTCATTCTTTTATTTATTTTGTCTCATCAAATCTAGAATCCCAACAAGATATACCAGTAATTCAAGTGAGGACCATTTGAATAAGTATTACATGAGTACTATGATTTCATTATGGAAGATATCCGGCTGCTATCGAATGATAGAGTAATGCAAATACGGATTCTTATATATATGAATCTAGATCCACTAGAGCGGATGTATTTACGCTAAGTGGGAAGCTATATCTTAGAAATCTTGAAAGTATTTCAAACAGACGCTTATAGCTAAATCTATGATGAAATCTGAATTTATCATTTAAGATAAATTTATAAAATATGCGGGATATTTACGTTAATTCATAAAGGACATACCAAGATGGCGTAAACCGGTAACGGCCATGTTTATAAAGTGTGATAGTCAATAGAATTTTGCAGAGCTCATATCACAATGTAAAATGGTAAGTCGAGACATATTCATCATAGACGGTGATTGGTGAGACAATTACTCTCAAATAGAGTTATCACGATTGACTATAAAAATTCAATGGATAACATCGCGGATCCGCTTACGAAAGGCTTAAGCAGAGAGTTAGTTAGTGAGTCGGCTAAAGGAATGTGACTAAATCCCTTAAAGGCATGAGTTTCTATGAAGGAAAGCCTAATCCAGTTGACTAGAGATCCCAATATATGGGTTCGATAGGACAACCTAATCATAGAAATGTAGGGGAAGTCACGTCAATATAGGGGTATTACTTAAAATTATAACATCCTAGTCCATTCCTATAACAAATGTGACTTGTTGAGAGGTTAAACATATGGCTATAATGATTTAAGATGAAATCATAAAGCATAATGATTCATGATAAAATAGTAAAACATATGTTTTTAATGATTCCGGATGAAATCACCTATGTGAGAGAGAAGAAGGGTCGCTTCGAAGGGAATTGTGGGGGGCGCAATTCCTAAGATCTCTTGCAGAACCAGGCTAGTGCTCAAGACCATAACGGGCACGACCATGAGGACTTGAAAAGGTCAGGGAGAGTCGTGTGTGAGCGTGTATTGTCGTCTACATAAACAGAGGCAGAGTTCAAGGAGATCGCGTCTACTCAGATCTAGGAGGCTAAGTGCATCTCACAAGGGAAGGTTCAAAGGGTCACACCTACCTATCCTATGCAGGACTCAACCGCAAAAATTTCACTGAAACTTTCGTGTGTTTTCGACCGATTTCTATTCATGTGGGGGATTGTTGGAAAAATAGTATTGCAAAGTTACTTTTTGCAAAGTTTGGACATTATTTAATATATGTTATATATATTTATATTAGCTTGTAGTTTTGTGTTCTCCTTGAAGAGAGCTTCGCAACGAGCTAAAGTATGTCCAAAATGGAGATAATATGAATGAGATATCGTGTCTCAAAGTGTGACACTTGAAACACAAAATCTGGGAAATTTATCCTCCTACATCGCCCAAGATGGAAAGTGAGGATGGGTTTCTTTTTCCAGAATTTTCTATAAATCTATTTTAAGAATAGATATAAACTTATTCAAAAAGTACTACAGAATGTTTTGTAAATCTATTTTAAGAATAGATATAGACTTATTAAACAAGTCTTACAGAATATTTACAGAATAATTTTGTGTTATAAAAGATATGGAAAATCTGTATTAGTTTTAACAGATTTGTCTAGTTATGGTATATATTTAATCTTGAAAAACAAGACAAGTTTTTTAGTATAAATATAACCATAATTCTAATTCATTTACTACAAACGAAAAACACAGCTCCATAGCAACCAAGTTCCAGCAATCCTTTCGATCATAAATGTACGACTGCTTTCGTAATTTTTCAGGCAAGTTTGTCAAGTCCGGCTGTACAATAGCTTTGGACGTTGTACCCTGGGAAACAAACGGCGAATCTGTTTTAAGAGAATCGTGTTAAACACGGGCCTCGTTCCATGACCTTTTACTGCTTTTAATTCACTTATCGTTATATAGTGTCTGTCTTCTACTTCTACCCATTTTTGTCTGTTATTTAATTTTCTGTCATTTATTTTCTGTTAATTTATTTATTGAATTTTAATTCGATTTATATTAATAAAGTGTACATGTTTCCCAACATAGTGCACCATCTCGTCGCCATGGTCGCTTTATCCGGCATATAGCCAAGCCTACAACGGGCGTTAGTTGGCAAAAACAAATTTAATTGTATCCGTTGAATAACCAGTGAGACACAACGAAGAAAAAAACCATTTTCACTTATAATTACTCACTTTTAACTAATAACTTTCAGACATTCAAAGCAAATAACAATTTATATAAATTTTCACATGCAATTTAATACCCTCTTCCAAAAATGAGTAAACAAAACAACGATTGGCTACTTCTCCCGTCTTCTTCGTCCGCTAATTCGAGCCCCCATCACCCACCACACCATCGTCCGAAAATTCTATTAATTCCTGGTATGTGCTTAATTACACATACCTTTTACCTTTAAAAACGAGCTAAAATAACCAAAAACGGACTTAAAATGCCAAATATATGCTTGTTTTGCTAATTGTATTATGCAGGAACGGATATCTAAGAAAAGGACGAAAAACAAAGCCAAAACGACAAAACCAGACTCGGAATGGAAAAGACTGTGAAAGACAAAGCCAAATCAAAGCCGGAAAGTCAATCAAGTCAAAAAGTCAACAGAAAAGTCAACTGGTCAAAGACAAAGTCAACCCAAGTCAACCCCGAGGCCAATGTCAAAGAAATATAAGTTTAGGGACTGAAATTACCAAACCCTTAAACTTATATTTATAAGAGAAAATAGAAAAAAAAAGACAAGGGCCGATTTTGCAATTCTCTCAAAGAAACAAATGGGGGGGCAGTCCTGCCAACACCCCATACTTGTACACATAAGGACGAGTGATGCAACAAGCTATATAACTCTTGGGGACTTGTTTTGCCAAGTCCCCAAAAGTTTTAAACCACAAGGACGAAGATTGCAAGAAATGTATACACCTTGGAGGGTTAACTTTGCCAAGTTTCCAAACTCTTACTCTGTCTCTCCCGTACAACACTCTCCCGCCATTTTTGAAACCCAAGACCCCAGGACGAAATCACAGGTTTCCAAGCTTCCCTTTTTCCCTGCAAATACACAAAGAACAATCCCCACTCCCTAGAACCCTCAGCCATGTTGGCAATCCCACAAATCCCGAAGGCCTAGTGGACGGTTTAGATGATTTTTTGGTCTTGCTCTCACAAAACAAACACAAGAAGCACAACAAACACATAAGCAGCCTATAAAAGAAAGAGAAGACAGAAGTTTAGAGAGTAGTTAGTTTTTAATTTTCAGTTTTGTATTTTTCTCTTAATTTTAAGCATTTCTTTCAAGTGTTTTTGTAATTCAGTTTTAATCTCTTGTACTCTTTTACTTTAAGCTTGTACTTCTTCATTTGAGTAATATCAATCCAGTTTACAAGTTCCTTTGAGTTTTGTTTTCGATTCTAAGTCAATTTCACTCATTAAGCTCTTAATAAGCTCATTTGAGCTTATTCATTTTCATAAGCTCTAAGTCAGTCAAATTGTGTTTTTTAAGCAAGTCATTACTCATTTAGATCAAGTTACACTAAGATAATGATCACTTGAGTGTATTGAGTTCATTTTGGAAGCAACAAGGCAAATAAGCTCTTATATAGCTTATTCAGGTTTAGAGGCTTTGGGAGCCACTTAGGTTCATGATTTGAGGTCACTCACTCAACAAGAGTGACCTCTAGTTCTGAGACTCCAATTTCCAGGTTTAACCCTTTATAATTCATTTTAGCATTCACATAGCTTATTTCATTTAGCTCATTACATTGCCTCTTTGTGAGTTTAATCTTGTTTAAAATTGCTTAGTTAGTTAATAGATACAAATGTCTTTAGGAAATTGTAGTTAGGATTCATTAGTTTCATTTTTACTAAATCTGTCATAGTAAGTAGTGATAAGCTAGTAGAGAAACTAGCTTATTATCACTAATAAGCTGTTAGTTTAAGAGTTAAAATAGCTTAGAAAGGTTAGTTATAGTAAAAGTAGATAAAATGTTTTAGCTATCTTAGCTTTTAAAATAGGACTTAAGTACAAGTTAGTGTTGACAGCTTAGTGTAAGGAGTGTTTGGGTCTAGGCTTGTTTGACTCAATAAGTCAAAACTAGTTTGGCATTTTACTTCAGGTAGCTGAGTTAGGTCATATAACAAGGTTTAAAACAGGTTTTAAAAGTTAGACATTTGAATTCCAAAGTTTAGAGTTTAAAAACTTCTCATTTGCACCAGGGCAGTTTTGAGAGTTAAGAGTTTTTAGATTTCAAGTCATTCAAAGCAATTTGAAGGCAATCTTGTGTTAGTGAACATTTTTATACATGAAATGAGTTAGTTAAGTCATTCTTAAGAAGAAACTAAGCCTGCACTTAATTTTTTTGGGTCAATTGCATCAGCAACAACAGTTAATACTGTTGTTGCTGTTCAATTTTCTAGTCCCTTTTAAGCATTAGAAATTAGGAGTTAGAGTTTGATATTAGATACATTTATAGTACTCCATTAGTTTT
>BQNB010000509.1:0-64536 GCA_026074375.1 Tanacetum coccineum | reverse complement strand
AACCGTATAAGATCTTGCCACATTCTGACCTTTAACATTTGGCCTTTTGAATGGTAGCTGCTGTCTACGGTTGTCTCTCTGATTGACCTCCAATCTCCTTTTGTGCTCAGCATTTTTCACAGCATATCCCTTCAACTTTTGGTCCATTAAGTTGTTAGTAATTCGAACAGCATCTTGCAGTCTTGTAGGTTTAGCGGCAAATACATTCCCTTGGATGTTATCAAGGAGTCCTCCAATGAATTTCTCAACCCGATCCTCCTCCTCGGGGACCATCTTGGTGCACATCATAGTCAACTCTTGAAATCTCTGAGTATAAGCAGCCAAATCATTGTTCTTCACGGTCAGATACCACAGCTCAGATTCCATCTTTTGAATCTCATTTCATGGGCAGTACACTTCAGTCATTAGCTTCATGAGCTCTCTCCATGACATAGCGAATGCAGCCTCAGTCCCAATAGTCCCCTTATGTGAGTTCCACCAAGTTAATGCACTGTTTAACAGTGTGCAAGTAGCATACTTGACTTGGTATTTCTCTAGACAATTGCTGATATGGAACACTGTTTCCATCTTCTCAAACCACCTTATCAACCTGACAAATCCTTTTGTTCCCTTAAAGTTGGGTGGTTGACACTTCATAAAGTCCTGATATGTGCATTCTCTAGTAATAGGTCTATCACCTCTACCATTCTCGTTTGGATTTCCATTTCCACCATTTCCATTCTCACCATTTCCATTACCGCCATTTCCATTATCGATGTCACTGCCGTTCTGGCTTTGATTCTTAGCCTCGAGAGCATTGGCGGCATGGGTCGCCTCATGAGCAGCCAACTCTTCTTCCACACGTCGGTTAATGAGTTATTCGATTGCTTCAGGGGTCATACCGGAGCGAGTGATAGTCATTGTTCTATGTCACGAGACATATCGCACGATGAGATTCGATACGAGATATAGCCATTTTAAATGGTAAATAGGGTTTATATAGGAAAGTACAATAGAACATGTTTTACCAGAACAAGTAAATAACAATATAGATGAATACACGAGAGAATCAAAACAAGCTTTTTATTTCACGAATAATAGCATAATTCGGTTACAACCAATCCAAAATAGGTACATGATTTACTATTATTTCTACTGCCAACATCTAGACCTAACCATTAGTCTAATGTCCTACATGATTATGGTCCTACTAGTCTAAGGGCTAAAACCCAAATGTCTCTCAACATACGACTCCAACCTCCTAAGTCTCCTCTGAGTATCATCACGATCCCTACGAACCTAACAAAACTCCTCCTGCAAAAGTGCCATGTGCCAACAAATAATGTCAATCCGATCTCTCTCTATACTCAACATGGCTTGAACCTTTAGTTAATCTAGTCTTAAACTTATAATCCTTTTAACCAAACTAGCTCTCTCTCCACTAGCCACTAACTAACTAGCCTCCAACTGTCTTTGAGTAGTCTCAATCTCAGTAATCATATCAATACGAACCTCTAACATGTAGTGAACTATATCAAAAATAGTATCCTCAAGATCAGGAATACCTCTTGTAGAAGACTCAGAACTATCACCAATAGCCGATAGATCTACAGCGATCTCTCTCGTGTCTGTCGCACTAGCCTCTACCTCAAACTCCTCATCATCCTCCATAACATCACTAGCAGCAATCTCAAATCCCATACCTACACCATCCTCAGGGTGAGCTATAACTCCCTTACTAATATCTACATCTGCAACAGCCTCTTCATCAGCAATATCCTCCTCCATATGCTCCTCTCCGCTATCCTCTAGTGAGTATGAATCTCTAAACCTCTTGCGAGGTGGTAAAAGATCAGCAGGAGTAGGGGATATCGACCTTGAATCATGAGTAGGTGATGGTACTGAAGCAGTAAGGGACCTACATCTCTTGCGAGATGGCCTAGAAGAAGGTGAAGGTGAAGATGAATCCAATGATCTCTCAGAAGATGAACCTCAGTATGACTCTGATGTAGTTGGTGGGTAAGGAGTAGACAATGGTGCAGACCTCCAACGTCTAAAATCCTCACTACGTCATGGAGTCCTAGCAAGTGATCGATGAACAAATCTCTGTGGTGTAGATGAATCAGCATCGGTGGTGTCTGGTGGTGTATGTCCGGATAAAGAATGATCTGAAGGTGAACTAGAAGAAGATGAGTCTGGTGAATAATGACGATCCGGTGAATGATGAGATACACGTCTCCATGCAAGTCTACGAGCAGGGAATAGGTCTAACTCTCTTCCTCGTAGTCAATAACTTACGCGGCCCATTGAGGTGGGTGCGATAAAGTCAACCGAAGGGAATAGCCTCACCGGGTCGGACAAGAATCGCTGGCCGTCGACGAATCTCGGGTGGGCAACAACAAGTGCAAGGGGAAACTCTGATAATGATGCAAGAGTATCATGAGATGACGATACGGGTCTCTGCTCAGCAGGCTCGGACTCACCGTCCGCCTCTGAGTCATCAGAACACAAAAAGGGTGAAACCAATGGCAAATCTGATGTGGGAGGTAAAGAATCCTACGATGGGTCAGAATCAAAAGAAGATGAATAATCCATTAAATCAAGTACCCCGGTAGGTGAGACGACTAGAACTGCCCCCACCTTCGGTGTAACTATAGGGTTAGCTGGAACAATAGGAACCTTAGGGATAACAAAGATAATAGCAGGAATAATGATATGTATGAAAACACATATCCAGTTTATATCAAAATAAACCCAATAAAGACCAAAAACATAATAAAAATGGCAAAGATATGCTTGTTTTTGTGTTTTGTATGTGCAGGTACGGATAAAGCAAAAACCACAAGAAAAACGGTTAAAACCGGGCAAACACGAACACAAGAACGGAAGAGCACGCAAAAAGCCGGGAGGAAGCTATCAAAGTCAAACTATGGTCAAGCCTTCAGTCAACTTGGTCAAACTTAGTCAAACTCATAAAATCCAAAATCCCCAAAATAGCGCTTCATGTTAAACCAAATTACAAAACAAACCCTAAATGCCCTAACAGTCGTTATCTTTTTATTAATAAAAGATAACGACCGTTACCTTTCTTTATAACAAAACAAATCCAAGCCCAAAACCCACCATACCCGGCCCAAACCTAGGTCAATTATAAAACCCGAGTCAATAAAGTCAAACATTCTCCCTTACAGTAAAAAAAAGAAGCGGGAAAAACAGTTTTACTGTTCACCCATCTTCTTTGATTTACCACAAAGTCACAATCAAGGGGCGAGTTTAAATTGAGGGCCAAAAAGGACAATTTAGGTGTTAAAGTACACCTTGGCAGCAACAAACGTCAAGCTCTCATTGGTCAATTCCATCAAAGGAATGCCACGTTGGATGATAAGGAAGCACAAGGGAATGTTGGGATTTGTACTTAAGGTACTGTCATAAGTAACACAAAGGCTATAAACCACAGATTGCCACACTGGCAATCCGTGTGAGCTCATAAGTGATCCTACGTTTGAAAGTGAGTACTAAATGATTAGAGGAATCAAGGGCCAATGATTGGAGGAGGATCTAACAAACTTTGGAGCCTAGAAGGTTCAGCTGGATGCTATAAATAGCCCTTCACTCCTCACACACAAGGATCTATCTTTTTCTAGTTTTTAGCTTTTAGATTTTTTAGGTAATTTAGCTTAAGATTTAAGTTTCAAGTAAATGTAATTTTCATTTAAACGTTTATAATTCTCTTTTCAAGTAATGTAATCAAGTTTTTCAGTTAATGAAATTTAAGTTTTCTTAATAAATTGTCAAAAAGCTCTATATAAGCTCTAGTGATAGTGTAAGGATTCATAAGCTCTTATAAGCTCTCACAAGTCTATAAGCTTGTGATTGAGCTTAAATAGTCATTTAATCTACTTTAACTTTAAAAACAGTTAAAAACCTTGGCTATTTGGATAAAAGGCTTATGGAAGGGAAGCTAACAATGGAAGAGCTTCCAAGGACTTAAACTGGCTTATCTCTGATAAGCCAGAGCTGTTGATAAGCTCATTTGAGCAATTAGCTTCTGTTTAGCTGAAGCATTTTGTAAGTTTTCATTTAATTCCTTTGTTCTTTAAATTCTAGCTTAAAACTGCTTAAGTAGCTTATTAGTTCTGCTAATCTGCTTATCTATTGCTTATTTGTGCTTATTACTGTTTAGACAAGCTTAATAATCATGCACTTTAATCTGTTTTTAGCTTTTATAGCTTAGATCATAGTTTACTTTTTAACTTGTCATAAAATCACTAAAAAACCAAAAATATTAGAGTAATTTGTAGATCTTAAATTCTAGCTTATCTAGTTGTTAAAATAAGCTCACTAGGTTAGTTATAAGCTTCTAGCTATCTGGTATTAAGGTTTCAATAATTAGAACTTAGAATCATAAGCTAATGAAATCTGTCATAGCTTTAAGGGGTGTTTGGATTAGTACTATTTGACCATCAAAAGTCAAAGTAACTTGGAGGTTTTTCTTTGGTCAGTTTAATCTTCATAATTGATTAAGTTTAGAGCAGGTTTGTAGGTTTAGTTGAGCTTAATTTCATTTTGAAGCTTGTTATGTTTGCCTGTGCACCAGGGGAGCAAGTTTTCTTTTAGATCTTTGGAAATTTTGAACCAATGCTCTTTGAGCTTTGTATTTGTTTGTTATGTGTTTAGACACACTCATTGAGTGTGTCTAATGCAGGTTTTATCACCTTAGTCACCTGCAAGTTGTTTTTGCCCCATTTGTCAATTGCATCAGCAGTAGTAACTTATGTTACTACTGCTGTCTTTTTAAGCCTCAATTAGGCTAAGTGTTTGTAGGTTTTAGATTCTAAAATTCAATGAGCTATTAGATTACATATAGGATTAGTTAGTTTAAAGCTTGTTTTTCATTTCTAGCTTAAACTCTTAGGTTAGTTTAGCTTTAAATTTCATCAAAAATCCTCAAAAATCCAAAAACAGTAGTATCTAGACTTAGTTTCTTAATTTGAATTTCATAGCTTTAAAATAAGAATCATAGCATAATAAGACGAATAGAAAGTCTTCAAAGCTTAGAATCCTGAAATAGGATATTGATTTATATAGATAAATAAGTATTTAAAGACAATTAAGTGTTTCTTTGCAGAGTTTTGCCTCCTAGATCATAGAATTAAGATAGTTAAATATGTTAATTGGATTAATAGCTTAGCAAAGTAGAATCTCCACATCATAAGCTTTTCTTAAACAACGTTTTGTATTTAAAATTGAGCTTAAAATGAATTGTGTGGCAGTTGTGTGCAAGCATTAAAGTGAAAATTAGCTTTTAGAGCTCAAAAGCTCATTTCCTGTAAACAGCTTTTTCAAAAGCTCTTTAAGAGCTTATTTTTGAGTTTCAGCTTATAGTTTCTTTGTTAAAGTTGCTTAAAAAGTTGTTCTTAACAACTTTTATTCTTTAAGTTTTTCATAAAAACAAAAAAAAGGAAATGGAAGTCAGTGGTGAGCAAGGCTCGAACTCCCGGCCTCAACACCTCAACCTTTTATAAACACACACACCCACTCCTTACCGTTGTGCCCTTCAGTCTTTTTCATAAGACCCTTGCACTATTAATCATTTATACTCATTTTCCCTTATAAGCTCTTTAAGCTGTTATAGCTTATTTCGCGGCTTATTTAATAAGCTGTGATCTCAGGCTTATTTTTCCTAGGATTTAAATAGTTTAAGCTATTTTCTGTCATTTTTCTAGAATTTTTAGAGTTCATTTAGTATTTTTAATCATTTATTTTCATTAAAAACTTTAAAAAATCATAAAAAATAGAAAAATAATCAAAAAAATATAAATCTTTTTTAGAAAATTTTCTTTTATCCTAAAGTTCATAGGAAAATTAGTTTTGCTTTCGTAGGGTCTAATTTGCAAAATTTCGTTTTCTAAAGAACGGGATTCGTTCTCGTTTTCGTTTTTCGTGTTTTAACGTTCATTTCAACTCCGTTTTTGTTCTAGTTTTCTTTAAACTTACTTTTTAGTCAAATAGAGTCCATTTTAAAAGTAAAATTTAAGTTAGGTTTATTTTTAGCAAATTAGGGTTTTTGACCTCCGTTTAAGGGTCCCGTTTTGCGTTTTTAGTTAAATTTTGATTTCCCGTTATTTGTCTTTATGCTTAATTGTTAAAATTTGTTAATTTTAATTGTTAAAAGTAGTTAATCAAATCAACTATTGTTTCCCATTCAAATCATTGTCCAAGCAACAAACGTGGTTTCAATTTCACAAGTCGTTGGGGAAACGACCCGGGGAATCATACTTCCCGGTTAAGATACGTATTATATTATATTATATATATTTTGAAGAATTTCCTTTTCACCTTTGTCCTCAAGGGTAAATTGGTAAATTTCCATAGTATTATATATTATATATATTTTAAAGTGTATCAAATAACACCAAAGAGAATTACTCGTGGGGCATGAGAGCCCATGCTCTCCTCAGACGAATCAGACGAAATAGAAATAATAGGAGCAGCCATGCCCTGCACAAGCACAAGTTTATATAAATCTCTTTATATGAAACCATGTAACGTGCAAGCAAAATCAAGAAGATAAGCATGATGTAAAAATATGATATGGCAAATTAATGAATAAAGTAATTATGGCAATATGATATATAATTAGTATTTATATATATTAAATGCTATTATTATATGATATGTATGTAAGCAGGTAAAAGCACATAGGATCGCATACTGGTTATAGCTCAGACCTAGATATACTACCTGGTTCTCTATAACCTTGGCTCTGGATACCAATCTATGACACCCCCAAACGGGGCCTAGTCGGAAACACATATCCGGGGGTGTGACGTCATAATACACATCACACAAGATACAATGAACAACCTCTAAGGGTACGTTTAAAAATCCAACATCGTTGCATAAATTAAAATAGTTAAAGTTTTACGTAGGCCCAACGATAATATGCGAAAGCGAATAAAAGGTTTTAAAGTTTAACAACGATGTTAACATAGATAATAGTTATAATTCTTGAAAATCGGTCCAATGCAAGGCAACACCATAAAGCAAGCAAAGACATCCATAGCTAAGCACCTGAGAAAAACATGCTAAAACGGTCAACATAAAGTTGAGTGAATTCATAGGTTTAAATTTAATATTAAAGGTGGACCACAAGTTCATAGTACGCACGTGACAGTTTTAGGAGATACAACTTCACATAAAAATCATTTACGTTTTCACTAAGCGCATGACACCGAAACTCAATTTAAAAGGAAGCATTTTATATGCCAAATAGTATTCCTCGCCCTAAAGGTATCTGACCAGGATCACCTATTGACATTCCGACATGGTATATATCCGTTTGTTCGGACCTCCAAAACTAGTAAGCGCTGCTTACCCGGATAGGGATAATTACTCCTAGTAGATCTATTTACAACATTCGCGCTCACTTAACAAGTACGGTCGGTTAAGCAATTGGCGGTTCATGATAATTCGGGCATTAGTGGTCTATTCGCTACTTAGGCAACACGTAATCAGGAAAAGGAAACGTAAAGTAACTATGTCCATAGTTTGAAAACAAGCAATGTTTCTCACCCCAATATAGTAAAGTAAAAGTAGTAAAACATAAGGCAATGAACTCACCTTAGCAAGATGAGCAAATGATAATTCACGCAAGAAAAAGATGATATAGAAATCTAGCCGCGACCTAGAATAATAACGCGTCTTAGAAACACGGAAAGTATGCCAAGAAATGCACAATATGTTCATCACCAAAATACATCCATGTGTGTTTGCTTTAGTTTGATTATCAAATCATGGCGAAATAATATCATATAGTTTTTCGTTAAGTTTCGGCGTTTAACAAAAAATTACTATTTTTAGAAAGTTTCTATTTTATGAAAGTTTTTATTTTCAAAACGTTAATATCGTCCCCTATATTTATTAAGTTTCCATATTTTCAAAACGCACTTACTAACCTTAATCGCTTAACTTCTATGTCTGTTTCGCTAAATTTTTACCAAACTTACTATTTTTAGTAACTTTCTTGCTTTTCCCAAAATATGCTAACGGCATCATCAAATGATACTAATCAATAGGTATGTGTTACTATATGTTTCGCTAGTTTTTATAAAGTCCAAAAATATCCGAAAGTGTCCGAAAACTCATTTTACTATTCACATCAGCACACTATTCATTTGGTTTTGTCGAAAAATGTTTCAAGTTTCATTTGGTTATAACTTGGTCGTTTTAAGTCCAATTTTAATGTGCGATATATGAAAAACTATCTATCCAAAACAAGCTCTTCAAAAACTACTTTTACGCCCAATGAAAACATTTTTAGGTCGATCAAAACCTCAAAACAAATTTGGGACATCTTCCAAGTCAAACCGTAACTAACCCTCGTGAGCATGTCAATGCTATCACCACACGAAGTGGTAAAACTTGTGAAGGACCTTCGACTCCTTTTGTTCCTACACGCGTTGTTTCTACTCCTCTAAAGGAACCCGAACAAAACCCGGAGACGTCAATGGATAAAGTGCAAAAACCAAGTTTAGAAAATACCGCACAAGTCCCACCTCCGGAGGATCATGATTCCATTTTTATTGAAATTCCGAAACCAAAGGCTAAGAAAACTGTTCAAGAGCCTAATTCTCCAGAGCCTAATTCATATCAACCTAAACTTCCATACCCCGAGAGGATGAAAGTGAGAGAGAAAAATACACCCAGTGCTCAGCAGAGCAGGTTTATGAAGTTGTTTAAACAACTCCGTTTAGAAATTGGTTTAAAAGATGCTCTCATCGAAATGCCGAAATTCAACAAATGGTTAAGCACTTTATTGAGAAACAAATAGAAACTTGAGGAAATTACCATCACAACCGTAAATGCTGAATGTTCTGCTATCATCTTGAACAAAGTTCCCGAGAAACTCGAAGATCTCGGAAAATTTCTTATTCCGTGTGCTCTACAAGAACTTGATAGGACTAATGCTTTAACCGATTCCGGAGCTAGCATAAATCTTTTGCCTCATTCCATCTACAACCCCCAAACTTGGCTATAGGAGTTTGAAGCCCACCCGAATGACACTCGAGCTTGCTAACCGTTCCGTTACGCACCCAATGGGTATAGCCGAGGATGTTGTAGTTAGAGTTGATGGTTTCACTTTTCTTGCTGATTTTGTTGTGGTTAATTTTGAACCAGACCCGAGAGTGCCTATTATTTTAGGGAGACCTTTCCTTCGCACCGCAAAAGCTCTCATTGATCTATATGAGGAAAAATTAACATTAAGAGTAGGAAGCGATGAACTTGTCTTTTATGCTGAAAAATCTAAGAAAAGCAAGAATAAGCAATTTGCTCATGCTATTTCTGTCATTGATTTTTTGAAAGATGAGCCATTTAGTGGCAGTACCACTAATCATTCTGATGCTCTTCCTCCTAGTTCTTCTTCGGTGAAGACTAGTGAAAATCTTGAGGAGTTCGCCGATGAACTCACTCTTCTTAAAAAAGGTATTCATGAAGAAAATTTTCAAGTTTATTCAAACCCTCTTTTTGAATTTGATGATAACTTCACCTCTAGCAACGAAAGATGTTGAAAACAAGAACTCCAACGTTTCAAATTCCGATGACCCAGTTTTACTTAACACACCTTTAACCGATAAGGTTAAGAGTTTCGCTCCAGAAGACGAAATTGATGAGATCGATGCTTTTCTAGCCATGGAAGTTTCTTCTAATATTGAGGAAGGTTATTTTGATTCAGAAGGAGACGTAATGTTTCGTGAGAATCTGCTTAGTGATGATACCACCCATAATCTCGCGCCCGAAGTGATTTCTGATCATGAATCCATTCATAATACCTCAATTACTTTTTCTTCAAGAAGTGATCCTCTTCACCATGAGTTTGCCGGTGAACTTATTACACTTCCTTCAAGGATTGTTCGTGAACATGCGGATTATCTTAGTCGTATGACTTTGCTTTGTGAGATTTCAACTTCCCAATCATAGGAAAATGTTCATGCTAATCCGAGTTCAATTATTGAGTCTCTTCCCGTATCTCTTATCCCCGTTGAGGATAATGACCCCGTTCAAGAAGAGATTGATATATTCCTCGTTCAAGATGATTTAATTCCACCAGGTGTTGAGAATGATGATTCTGAAGATGAAGATAATGAGTTACCTAACTTTGATCATCAAGACAACCCATCATCTCCTCGTCCTCCGCCGGAACCACCAGACGTTTGTTTTAATATTGAGCCCGATACGGCCATGAAGAATGATGAAGATTTTAACCAAGGAGAAATTGTTTTATCCCTAAATGTTGAAGATGTCAATTCCTTTACATTTGTTATTTGGACTTTTCTCCCATTTTTCACCTACCCCGAGGATTCTCCTGTTATTTTCTCTCTCATGAGTGAGGACTTCGTTTTTGACCCCGGCATCTCTACTTTTCAATTTTCTCTTAAGCCAGTTCCATTTGATCTCCCTAAGGACAAATGAATTCAGGGATCGAGTTAAGCTATGTGACTCGGTTACCAAAAACAAAGCGCTTCATGGGAGGCACCCCATGCTTATCCATTTTCTATTTTTCTTTCTAGTTTCTAATGTGTTGTGAGGAGGCTTGTACTCTTCCGTTCTTTGTGTTTGTTGTTTGTACTTGTGATTGTTTGCAGATAGATCCCAAGAACTTTTTCTGAAGACTCTCGAGGTTCGGTGTTTTGTTCCCGTTTCCTCGAGCTTCCTAGCCTTTGCTTGTCATTAGTTTGGGGAAATCCGATATCCTTTCATCTTATCGATTCGCATTTATCTTTGCATAATTAATAAACGGCTTAGATTTGCGTAGAGACCCGCCTTAAACATTGAGGACAATGTTTCGTTTTAGTTTGGGGGGGGGGGGATCTATCGATTTGATATAACTTACTTTATTGTTTTGTTCTCACGAACCCTCGTTTTCCCGCAAAAACAGTAACATTTTTCAAAAAATTTAAAATTTAAGTTTATTTGTAGAAAAATATAAATATATAAAAAAATGTTTTTTGTCCACAATTTTGACTTTCTTGCGGGGTAAGAATAAGATTAAATTTTAACCCGATCGGCTGTTGACTCTAGCTGTTCCTTAACTTTAGGCTAAGCGTCGCTAATTCGCGAAGAACGAAAAATGATAGAGTTAAGTATGAGTAGGATGCTAAACTAGGTTTATTTTGAAATCTTAAGAGCTCATGTATGTAACTTGTTGCTTTTTCTCCCATAAGCTCTTAACCGGATTAATATACGTGTTGTTTTTGAAGATTAAACTTAAATCAACAATTTTTATGTAATATATAGCAAAAAATTTAGTCTTAGTTCAAATTTATACTTGAATTTTTCAAAAAGAAGTCTTAAAAAAATGGTGTAATGATAAAAAAATAAATATAATAATAAAAGTTGTGGGTTGATAAAATATTATCATACCTCTTGCCCGCTCCCCAAAAAAAAAAACAAAAACCCGAAAAATTTTGTGGTAGTCTTCTAAAGAAAGCCCATAGTAAGAATAAAGATCCGAGACTGATAAAAGTTGCTGATCCTTGCCGGCTCAACAACGATTTTGCAGCCTTCTAAATGGGGAGGTCGAGGGTTTTCAATTGTAATAAATGTCTTAAAATATTTAAATTAAATTAATAAATTGAATTTCTATTGTTAAATTTCAAATATGCTTTTTTGCACTTTGACCTAAAGACTACTCTATTTTATAAGCTATGAATATCCGGGAAACCTGAGAGTGTTTGAAACCTAAGGTCCGTGAGTCCCGATACTAGTCTCTGTGGGGTGTCAAAAGCCTGGTCACTTAGCCGCAAGGTTGGGATAGACAAAAGTCGTTACATGGGATGATCTCGCCTTTAAACTTATTATTCTAAGGTGGAACATAAAGCATAGTATGTTGCAAGAAGTTGATCCATGGTTGAAATTCAGAATAACACACTCACTTAAGATATAATAAATGGTGGGAGTAAAAAGTTCACAAGTTGCAAATATGAGTAGTGTTAGCATCCTTACTGATATTTAGCTGTGATTTTGTTTTAAGCTTGGTTTGGATAAGTGAAAAGTCGGGAACGATGAATTTATCCTTTTTGGGGCATTCTCGGATTCGAAATGCATCTTGTTCTATGATCCCTAACAGTTTTGGAAATAACAAAAGTCAAAATAACATTATAAAAAAATGGAAAAGTTTTAGAAAATGGGAAATATGGGTGTTTTATAACTTGTGATTTCTCAATTTCTCAAAAAAAAAATCTTTGCTACTTTTCAAAGGTTTAGTTTGGGGAAGTTTCGAGGTATTTGGTTATAAGGCATATAATATTGCGTGAGGACACGCAATCTCTTAGTTTGGGGAATTTTGATATTTGTGAAAACACATATCCAGTTTATATCAAAATAAACCCAATAAAGACCAAAAACATAATAAAAATGGCAAAGATATGCTTGTTTTTGTGTTTTGTATGTGCATGTACGGATAAAGCAAAAACCACAAGAAAAACGGTTAAAACCGGGCAAACACGAACACAAGAACGGAAGAGCACGCAAAAAGCCGGGAGGAAGCTATCAAAGTCAAACTATGGTCAAGCCTTCAGTCAACTTGGTCAAACTTAGTCAAAGTCACAAAATCCAAAATCCCCAAAATAGCCCTTCATGTTAAACCAAATTACAAAACAAACCCTAAATGCCCTAACAGTCGTTATCTTTTTTATTAATAAAAGATAACGACCGTTACCTTTCTTTATAACAAAACAAATCTAAGCCCAAAACCCACCATACCCGGCCCAAACCCAGGTCAATTATAAAACCCGGGTCAACAAAGTCAAACCTTCTCCCTTTTAGTAAAAAAAGAAGCGGGAAAAACAGTTTTATTGTTCACCCATCTTCTTCGATTTACCACAAAGTCACAATCAAGGGGCAAGTTTAAATTGAGGGCCAAAAAGGACAATTTAGGTGTTAAATTACACCTTGGCAGCAACAAACGTCATATTCAAGCTCTCATTGGTCAATTCCATCAAAGGAATGACACGTCGGCATGAAGAAAGCACAAGGGAATGTGGGATTTTGCACTAGAAGTACTCTTATAAGTAACACAAAGGCTATAAACTACGGATTGCCATGCAGGCAATCCGTGTGAGCTCATAAGTGATCCTACGGTTGAAAGTGAGTACTAAATGATTAGAGGAATCAAGGGCCAATGATTGGAGGAGGATCTAACAAACTTTGGAGCCTATAAGGTTTAGCTAGATGCTATAAATAGCCCTTCACTCCTCACACACAAGGATCTATCTTTTTCTAGTTTTTAGCTTTTATATTTTTTAGGTAATTTAGCTTAAGATTTAAGTTTCAAGTAAATGTAATTTTCATTTAAACGTTTGTAATTCTCTTTTCAAGTAATGTAATCAAGTTTTTTAGTTAATGGAATTTAAGTTTTCTTAATAAATTGTCAAAAAAAGCTCTATATAAGCTTTGGTGATAGTGTAAGGATGCATAAGCTCTTATAAGCTCTCACAAGTCTATAAGCTTGTGATTGAGCTTAAATAGTCATTTAATCTACTTTAACTTTAAAAACAGTTAAAAACCTTGGATATTTGGATAAAAGGCTTATGGAAGGGAAGCAAACAATGGAAGAGCTTCCAAGGACTTTTACTGTCTTATCAATGATAAGCCAGAGCTGTTGATAAGCTTATTTGAGCAATTAGCTTCTGTTTAGCTGAAGCATTTTGTAAGTTTTCATTTAATTCCTTTGTTCTTTAAATTCTAGCTTAAAACTGCTTAAGTAGCTTATTAGTTTTGCTAATCTTCTTATCTATTGCTTATTTGTGCTTATTATTGTTTAGACAAGCTCATTAATCATGAACTTTAATCTGTTTTTAGTTTTTATAGCTTAGATCATAGTTTACTTTTTTACTTGTCATAAAATCACTAAAAAAACCAAAAATATTAGAGTAATTAGTAGATCTTAAATTCTAGCTTATCTAGTCGTTAAAATAAGCTCACTAGGTTAGTTATAAGCTTCTTGTTATCTGGTATTAAGGTTTCAATAATTAGAATTTAGAATCATAAGCTAATGAAATCTGTCATAGTTTTAAGGGGTGTTTGGTTTAGTGTTGTTTGACCCTTAAAAGTCAAACTAAGTTGTGATATTTGCTTAAGTCATTTTAATTTTCACTTTTAATCAGTAATAAGGTTGTTTTCTTAGGTTAGATTTCAAAATATAAAAAGTTTAAGCTTAATCTGTTTACCTTTACACCAGGGGAAATCTATCTTTTCTAGCTAGTTAGAATCTTTGATCCAAGCCTTCCTAGGTTTGGATTTTGTTGCTAGGTGTTCTTAGACACTCATTGAGTGTGTCTAATGCAGGTTGTCCCTTAAGGACACCTGCAAATTAGTTTTGCCCTTTGTCAATTGCATCTGCAGTAGTAACTGCTGTTACTACTGTTTGCCTTTACACTTGAATTTAAGCTAGCTTAATTAGGTTTTAGGTTTTAAAATTGAATAAGCTTCTAGTCTAGACATAGGATAAGTTAGTTTAAAGCATGTTTTTCATTTCTAGCTTAAACTCTTAGGTTAGTTTAGCTTTAAATTTCATCAAAAATCTTCAAAAATCCAAAAACAGTAGTATCTAGACTTTGTTTCTTAATTTGAATTTCATAGCTTAAAATATCTGTTTTTATAATTAGAATTCATAGCATATAAGTAGATAGATAAGTCTTCAAAAGCATAGAATCTGAAATAGCTTATTGAGGTTTATAGCTTATTAAGTTTTTAAGCTTTAAGTTTTCTTTGCTGAGTTTGCCTCCTAGATCATAGAATTTAGATAGTTAAATGTGTTATTTGGATTATTAGCTTATCAAAAGTAGATTCTCCACATCATAAGCTTTCTTAAACAGCTTTTGTTTTTAAATTTGAGCTTAAAATGAGTTTTGTGCAAGCATTAAAGTGAAAATTAGCTTTTAGAGCTCAAAAGCTCATTTCCTGTAAACAGCTTTTTCAAAAGCTCTCTAAGAGCTTATTTTTGAGTTTCAGCTTATAGTTTCTTTGTTAAAGTTGCTTAAAAAGTTGTTCTTAACAACTTTTATTCTTTAAGTTTTTTATAAAAACAAAAAAAAGGGAAGTGGAAGTCGGGGGTGAGCAAGGCTCGAACTCCCGACCTCAATACCTCAACCTTTTATAAACACACATGCCCACTCTTTACCGCTGTGCCCTTGGGTCTTTTTCATAAGACCTTTGCACTATTAATCCTTTATACTCATTTTCCCTTATAAGCTCTTTAAGCTGTTATAGCTTATTTCGCGGCTTATTTAATAAGCTGTGATCTCATGCTTATTTTTCCTAGGATTTAAATAGTTTAAGCTATTTTCTGTCATTTTTCTAGAATTTTTAAGTTCATTTAGTTTTTTTAATCATTTATTTTCATTAAAAACTTTAAAAAATCATAAAAAATAGAAAAATAATCAAAAAAATATAAATCTTTTTTAGAAAATTTTCTTTTATCCTAAAGTTCATAGGAAAATTAGTTTTGCTTTCGTAGGGTTTAATTTGCAAAATTTCGTTTTCTAAAGAACGAGATTCGTTCTCGTTTTCGTTTTTCGTATTTTAACGTTCATTTCAACTCCGTTTTTGTTCTAGTTTTCTTTATACTTACTTTTTAATCAAATAGAGTCCATTTTAAAAGTTAAATTTAAGTTAGGTTTATTTTTAGCAAATTAGGGTTTTTGACCTCCGTTTAAGGGTCCCGTTTTGCGTTTTTAGTTAAATTTTGATTTTCCGTTATTTGTCTTTATGCTTAATTGTTAAAATTTGTTAATTTTAGATGTTAAAGTTAGTTAATCAAATCAACTATTGTTTCCCATTCAAATCATTGTCCAAGCAACAAACGTGGTTTCAATTTCACAAGTCGTTGGGGAAACGACCCGGGAACATACTTTCCTTAAAGACACGTATTATATTATATTATATTATATTTTGAAGAATTTGCTTTTCACCTTTGTCCTCAAGGGTAGTATGGTAATTTTCCATATTATTATATATTTTATATATTTTAAAGTGTATCAAATAACACCAAAGAGAATTACTCGTGGGGCATGAGAGCCCATGCTCTCCTCAGACGAATCAGACGAAATAGAAATAATAGGAGCAGCCATGACCTGCACAAGCACAAGTTTATATAAATCTCTTTATATGAAACCATGTAAAGTGGCAAGCAAAAATCAAGAGGATAAGCAATGATGGAAATAATAATATGCAAATTAATGAATTAAAGTAATTATGGCAATAATGATATATAATTAGTATCTATACCTATCTTAAATGCTATTATTATAATAATATGGATGTAAGCAGGTATAAGCACATAGGATCGCAAACTGGTATAGCTCAGACCTAATATACTACCTGGCTCTATAACCATGGCTCTGGATACATTCTATGACACCGCCCCAGATCGGTGCCTAGTCGAAAACACATAATCCGGGGGTGTACGTCATAATACACAACACGACCAGATACAATGAACAACCTCTAAGGGTACGTTTAAAAATCCAACATCGTTGCATAAATTAAAATAGTTAAAGTTTTACGTAGGCCCAACGATAATATGCGAAAGCGAATAAAAGGTTTTAAAGTTTAACAACGATGTTAACATAGATAATAGTTATCATTGCTTTGAAAATTCGTCCAATGCAGGCAACACCATAAAGCAGCAAAGACATCATAAGCTAAAGCACCCTGAGTAAACATGCTACAACGGTCAACATAAATTGAGTGAATTCATAGGTTTAAATTTTTTAATATTAAGGTGACCAACAAGTTCATAGTACGCAACGAGACATTTTAGGAGATACAACTTCACATAAAAAATCAATTACGTTTCACTAAGTCGCATGACACCGCAACTTCATTTAAAAGAAAGCATTTTATATGCCAAATAGTATTCCTCGCCCTAAAGGTATCTGACCAGGATCACCTATTGACATTCTGACATGGTATATATCCATTTGTTCGGACCTCCAAAACTAGTAAGCGCTACTTACCTGGATTGGGATAATTAGTCCTAATAGATCTATTACAACGATTCCCGCGCTTACTAACCAGTAGGAACGTCGTTAAGCAAGTAACCGGTTCATGATAATTCGGGCATTAGTGGTCTATTCGTTACTTAGGCAACACGTAATCAGGAAAAGGAAACGTAAAAGTAACTGTGTTCATATTTAAAAAAAAACAAAGCAATGTTTCTCTCCCCAAAATAGTAAAATAAAAGTAGTAAGAATTGGGGCTATGAAACTCACCTTAGCAAAAAAAATTAAAAATGATAATCACGCAAGTAAAAGATGATATAAAATCTAGCCGCGACCTAGAATAATAACGCGTCTCAGAAACACGGAAAGTAAGCCAAGAATTGCACAATATGTTCATCACTAAAAGACATCCATGTGTGTTTGCTTTAGTTTGATTATCAAATCATGACGAAATAAAATCATATAGTTTTTTGTTAAGTTTTCGGCGTTAAAAACCAAAATTACTATTTATTCGAAAGTTTCTATTTTTAATAAAGTTTTTAGTTTCCAAACGTTAAGTACCGTCCCCTATAGTTTTATTAGTTTTTCCATAATTTTTAAAAACGCACTATACAGCCTTCAATCGCTTAACTTTTCTATGTTCGTTTCGCTAAATTTTTACCAAACTTACTATTTTTAGTAACTTTCTCGCTTTTCCTAAAATATGTTAACGACGTCTTTAAACGATACTAATCAATAGGTATGTGTTACTATATGTTTCGCTTGTGTTTAGAAAGTCCAAAAATGTCCGAAATTGTCCGAAAACTCATTTTACTATTCACATCAGCACACTATTCATCTGGTTTTGTCGAAAAATATTTCAAGTTTCATTTTGCTATAACTTGGTTGTTTTAAATCCAATTTTAATGTGTGATACAACCCAAACATACTATATATAATATAAGTATATAAGTATATAAGTATATAAGGATGTAAACAATTATAGTATAGTAAGTATTCCGCGAGGATTCTAAAAGATTACTTTTGACCAAAGCAATTTCTAAAACCTCCCGGGTCGTTTGTCCTCGACGAGGTGCGAATTGAAAATCGAGGTTAAGTTCGTGATCGCGCGTTTTGAATGGTTTATAAAGATTTTTGAATTGGTTTCTATAACTACTAATAAAAACGAATAAAACATGTAAAGCACGTAAACATATAAGGCAATTAAAAATTAAACACGAAAAACAATAACGGGTATTTAAAAAAACGTGACATTTAAACAAGTACATTAAATTTAAGCCTTACAAATGCAAATTTATTTTTCTAAAATCCTAAATAACAAAAGAAAATTTTCAGAAAAAGAATTATATTTTTTTAATTTTTATTTTATTTTTTATGAATTAAAAACTATTTTAATCTAGAAAATTAATTAAAAATACTAAACTAATCCTAAAAATTTTAGAAAAATTATGAAAAGTACTTAAGACAATGAGGAATCTATTAAAAATGCTAACTTGAAAATTTGCTTAATGAATAAGCAGAAAATAAGAGAATAAGCACGATAAGCTTTTATCCTAATATACCTATATCAAACAAATAATGCAACACATGTATGAAAAAGTCCCTAGGGCTGAAAATATTTTTATTTTTGTAAACTTTTTGCACAAGCTAAAAGAACTAATGAACATAAGCAAATTATATAACTACAACTTTTTATGAAACTAAAAAAAATAAGCTCAGAATAGCTTTTAAATCAGATAGACTAAGCTTTTAAGCTTAAATGAGAATAGGCTAAAACAGTTTTGACATTTAGGACAAACAAGCAATGAAAAATCTAACAAGCTGAAAAACAAACTAAACCTAGACTCTAATAAGCAAACTAAATTCAACTTAAGCACATCTAATAAGCCTAAAGCTCAGAGAAGCAAATGAGCTTTATGGCAAAAACCTGCTAATCCAAACAGCCTACAACATCATTTTTGAGCTAAAAGTTAAGCTAGAAAACTAATAAGCTACGGTTTAAAACTTCAAAACAGAAAAAGCTAGTACTACAAGCTATTCTAAAAAGCAAAATATAAGCATTTTGAAACACAATTTAAACTTAATAATGACTAATGAAAAAGGGAGCTTAGGCTACATGATGTTTTTTTTCAAGTTTTTGACAAAAGACTAAAAGGCATTTGCAGCCTAAATTTAAGCTAGCAAAAATAAAGTTAATCTCAAAAACAAGCTTTAACAGTTTGAGCTTATAGCACAATGAATTTGTGCTATGAAAATCAGATTTTAAAACACACTTATTCTATCTAAATTTTAAGATCAAAAAGTGGTGTCTCACCATTGAAAAACCTAAAAACCTTAGTTTTAAAGCAAAACCAATATTGACATTTCCAGACTTTGACAATTGAACTATCAAATGCAATATGTAGCTTGAGCTCATTTTGATGCAAAAACCATACCACAAAAGGACTTTTTATGAAAAGCATAATAAAGCTAACAAAATCACTTTTACACTTAGATCTTTTGAAAATTTGCAGACAGCAACTAAAACTATCTAAAAACAAATTAAAACTAAATAACACTATTAATTAGACTAACTTGAAACTAATTAAAATTAATTTTTAAACCAAAATTAACCATAGCAGTCTTAACTCTTAGTTAAGACTGCTGTGCCAAACACCCCTTATAAAATCAGAAAAGCCATTTTAAGCTATAAAAAGATGAAACAAGCTTAGAGAAGTAAAAACAGATTAAGAATCTGGTAAATGAAAGTCAATTAAGCATTGATCATCAAAAATTAAGCTCAGATAACAATCTAATAAGCCAACAGTACTAAGCTATTGAAAAGATGGAAAATGGAAAAGAGTGTGTGCACCTTAACCACTTGCTCAAAACAAGGGTAATATAACCATAATAAGCTCTAATATCCTACCCAGCTTATTAATAAGCAAACTAAAAACCCTATAAGCTCTTCCATTGCTAGCTTATCTTCCAAAAGCTTAAAATCCATTTCCATATAAGTCAAAGTATAATATACCAAACCAGATGACCAAAAAGCTTAATCAAGCTTATATGAACATTATATAAGTATTTGAAACTGATACTAGCTTATTAATAGCTTATTTAATTTCTTGGAAGCAAATTTAAAGCATAAAAGTGAATTTAAAGGTACACAACACGAATTGTAATGAAATTTAAATTTTATTAATCAGAATGAGTTACAATGCTTATAAAAGGGTAATACACTTTAATTGAAAGACAGTAAAAATAAGCTGAAAATAAGCTAATCTACCTATACTACTCCTACTCCTAGATGTCTTCAGCTGTGTGATTGCCCTGCTATTTATAGGCAGTGAGGGAAGCTTCTAGGCCCTCCCAACTCTCATCATAGCCATTGATCCATAACCGAATCCGTCTTCAAATCCATTTGAGCCCTTAGATTGTGCATACGTATCTCAACCAATAGGGTGCTTCCGGATTGTCAGCGTGGTTAGGAACTTGTCAGACGTGTCATATATCTTCTAGAAGGTATGAAGTGTAGGTAAGGAACAGGGTATCCTCCGTACACACGCTGGGTTAATTTTGAAGAGGAGGATGAATAGTAATTTATCCCGCGAGTGATTTTGACCAGGGTCTTTGACTTATATGTTTATACTGTTTTGATATGGGCTCAGGGGGTTTGACTTGGGCTTTATGAAAAGGGTTTGGGCCAAGGTAAAAGGATTTAATGGACTTATGGTTATGAAGAGGGCTTATGACTTATAAGTGGGTTTTAAGCTTATAAGGCTTTTAAAGCATCAATCTTGGGCTAATATCTTTTGTCTATTTCTTTAATATCTGTACCTGCACATACACAAACACAAAAACAAGTATATATTTGCAATTTTTATTATGCTTTTGGTCTTTTGGGTTCGTTTTTCAAGGTAAAAGGTATGTGTAATTACGCACATACCAATGTGCGATATATGAAAAACTATCTTTTCGAAACGAGCTCTCCAAAAACTACTTTTACGCCTAATGAAAATATTTTTAAGTCGACCAAAAACCCAAAACAAATTCAGGACAACAAGCACTTTTTGTCAAAAACGCAACCAAAATTCACCCAAACTTCACAATAGTGTCTAATCTAGCCTAATCTTCATTCACAACTAATCCACAACAAAACCACACCTAAATCTAACCTAATCCCTTCATTTATATTGTTGCAACTCTCATTCAACTCTTATCTCACCAAGAACATAATATTTAACTAGTGAAAACAAGGTACCATCATTATTTATAAAATCTTGTTTTATAATCTTTCAAAAATTAAAACACAACATATGGATTTATGGATCTTGAACATATAAGAAGAACATAAGTAAACCACAAAGAAAGATTCTAGACACTTACAAAAATAAAGAACAAGTAGAGAAATCACAAGATCTATACCCCAAAATAATAGATCTATAAAACCCAAAAATAAATCTTGAAACCCTAACTTAGATCTTGAAGAAAAACCTTTAAACCAAAGAACCAATACTTGCAAACACCCTAGGTAGCCTTAGAAATGAACTTGGAATGAGTGAATCTTGAAAGATATCAAAACTATAGAAAGTATATGTATGTATGTGTGTGCCGTGAGCAAGAGGAGAGAAAAAGATAGAGTTGTGTGATTTTTGAGGCTATAAAATAAGAATGAAACTCTAGGTTATGAGAATGCAAGGTATTTATAGGAAAAGGCTAGGTTGAGGGCTCATGACTAATCAAAGATATGTAACCAAATGGCTAAGCGACCAACACACACCAAAGGTGTGTGTGGTTGGGTTCGAACGCAAGCACAATCCACAAGGGGGGGGGGGTTCAAGCTTAAATCACTAGTTGCTAAATTAAATCAAATGTTTAGTGGAGTTGTGGTCCTTCATGGGTGAATGAAGACAAAGAGGTGTAAGAATCACATGTTCATGTATGGAAGATGAATACAAAGGTGTCACTATCTTGCATGTGATGGTGTTTTATTTTTGAAATTCAAAATAAGGATAAAAGATGCTCTTTGATTTAATTAAGTGTGTGTATGCGTATGTTTTGAGTAGAGGGGGGAGAATGAAAGAAATTTTTAGCTTATGAACATGAGATGGACGATAACTAAAGTTTACAAGAAAAGATTTCGGGTTTTCGGGGTTCCGTTAGGTCAAAAACCCAAAAAACGCAATTTAAATGTTAAAGCGTAAAAATAAATACCGGGAGTGATCGGAAACTACGAAACACTTAGAAAAGATAAAATAACTCATATAATATCTAAATTAATCAAAATCCAAAGTCGGAACGCGTCCGATGATGTTTTTCAGATTTACGCGGGTTAACTTCCCGGTAAACTACCGGATTCAAATGTAACGTATAAAAGTCAAAAATAATTGTCAGAAAAGTTTAAATATTGACCTAAAATTTTCGGGGTGTGTTAGAAATCAGGAGTGGCCGAGCTTTTCAATTCAGAATCCTTGTCTCTTTTCTTATTAATAAGTGATTCCAACCCAAATGGATCACTGTCGTTAGAAACAACATCCTTATCATCTGTTGGTGCAACTCCTGTGTTAGAATTATCTTGTCCTATTTGAGGGGTAACATCTTCCTTAGCAGCCCCAATGTCCTCATAAGTACCCATCTCGGAATCCAATTCATTCTCCTCATGCATTTCCTCCTGCTCTTCCTCATGCACTTCCTCCTCCTCTAAAGTATGATTACCCAAAGATCCCTCATCATTGCAAACTGATTCTGAATCTTCCCCCACAAAAGTAGGTGTCCAACTACATAATTCTCTAATTCGAATAGCATAGTTAATCTTGTTTAGAGACACGAATATAGTGGCAAAAATCAATTGTGCATGTGTCGACTTAATACAGAGGCGTTTGCTAAGCCTGTTATTAGTGTCAGAATCATCACTAAAGATTACTTCACCCCACTTGCTACATATAGAAATAAAAGTATCATTTTCCCAGGCACGAAGTGGAACCCATTCTATCTCTAGCCAAACAAGTCTTTCATCCACAACAAAATCATCTTGCCACGGTTTCATAGAAGAAAACCAAGAAGAAATTCCTTTATGATTAAGAAACTTGTTCCTAGCGCCCAAAGATTTAAACTCGAATAAGATCCAAAGTCCACCCAAATATTTAAATTCGACATCCAGAAAACCCTCACTTCGGCATAAAGATCGTGTATTAGCGATAGAATGAAAGTCCTTATAACAACCAAGAATAGCCAACGGAAGATCATTTGAAACAGATTGTTTAATGTCAAGCACATGAGAATTGTCCCCATCCACAGAAGTATTCCTCTTACCATTATTTAATGAGGCCTTAGCAACATTAACATAGGAGGTAAATTTGTTGTTGGAGGATTGAAGACGATCCTTATTAGCAGCTGAATACACATTCTGAACGCTTGCAGGTGTAGGTTTCACAGCCTCGTCCCTTCCAAATCTTGCCACATTGGCATGCAAACGCAATTTCCCAATCCAAATCTTATTCAACGCACCAATAAGAAGAGCAGAATCACATACCTTAATGTAGCGACAAAGAGCGAACATCTGACCTAGTTTGTTCCTTCGTTTGGCAATAAAAACATCCACAAGAGTCCCCGCTTTACCGCAAATGTTCCAAAGCTCCCTAACCGTAAGGTGTGATGGGAAATTGGAAATATACACAGATAGTGAAATCTTCGCCAAAGCATCCACGTTAGACTTCAGCGATTGGGATGGATTCAATCGTTCAAAGACTGAACGACGTTTCCCCCGATTAACCTCACGCCACTCAAAATCCCCCATAGAGAAAGAAAAGTTTAATTAAAAGAATTGAAATTAGGGTTTAAAAAACAAGGGTTTGTAAAAACTAGGGCTTGAAAAATAGGAGAATAAAATGATTAAAAAAAGGATTTGATTTGGAGAGAAGTAATGAATTAGGGTTTTGAAGAACTGATTAGAGAAAAAACGACAAAAACCATCAAAACAAATCTCTAAGAACTTAAGGTAAAGAATCGCCTAACACGCTCGTTATGAAATCAAATCAACAAGTGATCGATCTCAATTACAGGGTTATAGCAATCCTACACAAAAGAACTAGAAGATCGAGATGAAATAGTAATCGCCGCCATTCCCTATCTTTACTATGTATCCTGACCATGTTAATATTTAGTTTGCTAATGTAGTTAACATGGTAACAAATTGTACAAGATACAAAACGCAGTTAAAAACTGAATGAGACTTATAAAATAAAGACATCATATATTTATATGTAGTTTAGTCAATAGAAGTGTATTAATCTTATTTATTTACATCTCAGAAAATACATAAAAAATAAGAAAAAAGAAACTTGGTTAGTGATATCTAGCAATCCGTATGAGTTAAGCAATCGAATTAGTTAAATCATGTGGCTACTAATGTGTCTTCAATCGATTTTGTACCCCCGAAAAACGATGATTTAGAAATCATCGATTATAAGAGGACTCCGCTTGAGCAAACCCGTTTCTCACATTGGTCATCTCGAGTTGAGTACTATCTGTATGTATGTAAATACAGAAGATAACTAAGATTAATAGCTAATAAAATAAAACTGTTGTAGATTATAGTTTTATATTAACTCTTTCTACAATTTTAATGGCATATGCATTGTTAGTATGTGATATGAATCACTAAAATAATTTTGGAAAAAATTATTACCTGAAAGTGTTTCGCCAGCTTTAACACCTTTGTAACCCCATTTGCATGCCATTTTTATACTTTCCGTTGCATACCTTTCATAAATTTTTAATTCAGTGGAAATTATCAGTAAAAAATAAAGATAAAAAAATGTTTGCTTGTAATATACTTTTGCATACCTTTCGTAAGTTTTCATTACCACATTTATTTCTATTTACAAATAAATGCATCATATCATGTTTAATAAAAATGAAGCGATTATTAATCGCTCCAATAAAACTTTTAGTTACATGTATTAAAGCGATTACTTTAGTAGTTTTATCTATGAGTAAAGCTAGTATAGTCGTTGCTTGATACCCTTGATTTTCTAAGACAAGAAGTACGTATATGATTTTCACACTTTGATTTCAACATGTCTTTCAGGTCCTCGATAGCTTTAGGCGCTGATCTACTAAAGTAATAGAGTTAATGCCAGTACTTTTTTTAACGGCTTTTTATTTAGCATTTATATCACCTATTTCACACATGTCTCTAACGAGACTTGAACTCAAAACATTTTAGTCGATGGGTCACTCACATACCACAAGACCAAATATACGTTGGTAAAAAATTTGTGCAAGAATCGAACTCAGGTCATTGTATCTAGCACAACTTTTTCCACCCATTAACTTACCTCTTATTTGTCTATATCTTTAAGCTTGTAAACTATTAGATATTGTAAAAAGGACCAAGATCTCAATATCTCGAATATATATTTACCAAAGATTACAGATGTTACTTTGTTTTCACGTTAGAACACACAGAATAACACGCACAAACACCTACATACACATACATGTAAAATATGTTAATCGTCCATGATTTCAATGGTTTAAATCAGTGTAGAAACACCGTGTGCAAACTTGGGTGCCAACAAGTTATTTCCCAAGGAGTAACCTCAAGGCGATGTTAAACTGCATGTCATAATAATTTTCTTGCGGGAGTTGGAATATTACGCATGTCATTTCAAAGAAAGATGTCACTATTGTAGCACATGTATACTAAAGATAAAGAATAAACTTACTTGTTTATGCAAGTCGAGAGATCCTCACAATCTGACCAAGACGTAACATCATCAGACCATGATCCCTAATGTTTGTAATCCAAAGATAAAAAAACATTTCACGAAATTTAGTTACTCGAAATAAATAAATAAAATAATCAAATCAAGCGCTATTATAGCGAACTAGTACGAGATTACAAATTATGGAAGGTTGTTAATCCTTACATGTGTAAAATTGGCTTGAATGGCTTTCCGAAGAGAAGTCATATCCTTGTTATAGTAATCAGCTGAAGCTGTAAGGATTATCTCTCTATCCCATACCTAATCGTTAATTATCAGAGCTATTTAGTTTTTTCTAGCAATTATATACTTATACAAAGTAATTAAATTATTAATCTTATTAATTGTACTTACATGGTGCAAATTAGATTTATGTCTAAACCATCGCAGATCAATGCTGTTTCCTCCTTCATCACTTGTGAATCCAACATGCATTGGCTGTAAAAATTAAATGTTACACAATTATTATTGTATTAAAGTTACTTTCTTGAAGAAATAATGGGAATATGAAAAAAGAAACCTGATGAATATCTCCCATAAAATGAGATAAAAATAACAAGGCTTCAGTCATATTATCTACGTTCAACAAATTCAAAATAAGGCGTGATTATCGTTTTTATCGTTTGCATTATGAATGGGCACAAAAACTAAAATATGATACTTACATCGACGATCTGAAGTGCCGTGATGATAGTGTGAGAGTTGAGACGTGAAATTTTTTATCGCTCCGGCAACACACATGTCCTTCCCTCCATGAGTATCGTGACAATCCCCTAATAGAATTCAAACTCAAAATTATAATACAAAACAAACAAATCACATGTATGTATTCATATTTTGCATTGATAAATATTTGTGCAATCCAAGGACATAATTAAATGCAGGAGATGAAACATGGAGAATGTTACTTGAGTAATCAAAGGAACAAGCATCATCAGGTGTATCAATGAAGTGAAGAGGACTAGTCCATCGGTATCGGTACCAATGTCTGATCTGGTCCGGCCACACGCATAACGCTGATAAGTTACCGTTCACATAATCCGGCAATAACATTTTTACAGCATGTGCTGCATCTGGTTCAAGTAGATCCTGTTTTACATCCAGAATAATTTAATTAGAAGATATATGAAATTAATCCAAAAATATATATCTGTAGTACATACTTGGGCGATTTTGCAGGTCATGACATGTCCCTCTTTGCTCCATGCTTGAACATCAGCAATTCCATTAATCAAAACAACCCCTAGAAAAAGAAACCATAATTTCGAAACCCCGAATTTTCCCATTGTTATTTTCAAACAAAGTGCGTATCAAATATATTGATCAGAGTGAGGTGGTTCCATTTATATAAAGAAAAGCACATATATACACACACATGACACACCAAAAGCAATTCATTGAGTGCAAGTCTAAACTTGTTAATGCTTTAAAGCACCATCAATAAAAACTATTGAGAGACCCACAAGCAAAGATTGGGTACTTACCAAACTAGATAAGGATATGTGCAGTCGTGGAAATTATTATAACTTCAAAAAAAATTCAATTGATAATTTGTCTCTTGAAAAAAGCAAGTTGTTATAGATGAACAACCTTAAATAATTACATTAACGCGTCTATAAATTGGAATAGATGACATCTTGCTAACTTAATAAGTACTTATTAGTTTTGAGGAAATGTGGATTCGATAGGCTGATTTACTAATTAGGTGAAACAAGATTTCGTTACGTAACGCTGAGTCCAAACCAAATGAGAACTAAAGGTTCGACATATGTCACAATCAACAATTGGCTAAAACTTTTCGTTTACGTTTCATTTCTTTTAAATTGTCATAACGACAGTTTGGATCTTAGTCATCTCTTTTTAGTTTTATTGGATATCCTTGTTGGGACTGGATTAGTGATCGGACCATGCATGTTTCGTAAACATTTTATAGGTATGTGTAGAGTGATCAACTACACAGGGCCCAAAACCAGCAAGGGGCCTCAAATTTGGTCCATCATGTATACTCCTAGCCCATCATTAAGGAAAAGCCCATTTCAGCTCATTTGCTTATATCCCACTGTCTCAGCAATATTTTCGTAGTTATTGCATCAATTGTTGATAAAAGTGTCACGATAACTTTAAATATGTAATTTCCTTTTTCCTTATTTTTAGAAAGTTGTTTTTAGTATTAATAATATTTCCTTTTTTTCTGTGATTTCAAGTCAAAGTGGCATATGTTTTTTTAATACGTGAGAGAAAAACCCCAATCGTTATTTATGTAATTTAAGGCAGCTTGTAACGTTTTGATACTAAATTATTTCGACATTGTTTGCCTTTTGGCATACTTAACGTTTCCATATCATTTAAGGTGTGAGGGGCCTATTTGCAATAGTGGCACACGGCCCCTAAAACTAACAGGACGGCCCTGTGGGTGACGAATATATAAATCAAAATTTAGCACAATTCATATGCAAATTTATGCACGGCATATTCTACGTGGCATGTATCGTGTTATGCACACTGGTTTGGTCTCAGAAATTTAAAGTACTTGAAGGTGATACATGCAACAACCGTCATTCGCCAATAGGGGATCTTTTGAGAGTAATTCACGTTATCGAATGGTGTAAATGATGTTTGACTCAGAGAGTCAGAGGGTGCCCCGGGAGTCTGAGGCAGCCGAGCTCATAGGTCGAGGTCAAGGGCAGCTAGGACGAAAAAACCCGTACCCGATGGACCCTATCCCCAAACCCGAAACTCGATTTGACTGTAGAATTATGAGTTGACGGGAGATGGGGAAGGTGAATCTCAAAATTATGAAACCGGGGATGAGGCGAGGATGAGGATGACATAAATTCCCGAACACGACCTGATCTTTTATATGTATGATACGCCTGGGCCCGAGCCCATGGCACATTTAGCTATTAGGGTTTTACCCTACTTTTGTCTTATAAATACTCTTTGTACTTTTTAGTTTATAATCAATCAATCAAGTTAAAGATCAATAATTCTCTCATTCTTCTCTCTATTTTCTTATGGAGCTCGCTGTTCGTGTATATGGCCGCTGGGACCACGCCGGGAGGCTACACACGGGTGGACTTGTCCAGCGGCCTAAGGTTCAACAGATGCCAAACCTACACACAACATAAAAAGGGATAAGTATATCAAAACCTCGGGAAAGACCAACACATCCTATTATCCGGGTATTTCCTAATAACCGCCAGTCCATGGTAAGGACCCTATGCATACAGTCAACCCGGGATTTAAGGGATCTTGTCTACCATGTGGATACCCCGCCTGACAAAAGCGTATAGTAGTTTGGCGCGGCTATTCCTTAAGTGTCAGGAACAGTAAGTATCAAACAGTACTTGGGGTAGTATAAATAGCCCAAGCACATTCAATGCAAGATCATCTACACACACACCGCATTTATTATACTTACATTATGCCTAGTGGCCACCTCAATATTAAGTACTTACTCTCACACCAGCGCTTGGTCCTGGGATAAAACCCGGGACGAGACTAACGTGCGTTAACTTCTCGACAGGCTTGCTGAGCACCAAGATTCAATTTAAGGGTGGATCTTATCCTTCCTAGCGGATCTTTGCATCAACAAATTGGCGCCATCCATGGGACCCGTTATTCAATCTACCTAAGTGTATAGAATGGCAGGTCCTGAACCAATCACCCCATGAAAACGAAGGAACCTCAAACCAAAATACCACCAAAAGCATCATTGAAGGGCACATATCGGCTATCAAGGAACTCATGAAAGAGCCAAGTAATCAAGATCTCATCAAGCCCATGCTCCTGGACTTTGACAACTTTCAGGATGACAGCGATGAAGAAATCGAGGTCAACAAGAAAGGAAAGGCAAAAGTGGGCGATGAAGACCTAAGTAAACCATTCAAGGAAGTGCTGAAGTGTCCTTTCACCAGAAGAATTTTTGAATTTTCGTCGCTAGGACACATAATGCCGACGAATGCTAAAATATATGATGGAACGAGGGATCCGGAGGACCACGTGGGCCGATTCGTAGAAATGGGAAATCAAGGGGAATGGCCTATGCCGGTCTGCTGCAGGATGTTTCAACAGACCCTCGATGGCAAAGCAAGAGCATGGTTCGATAAGCTGCCTCCTGGTAGTATTGATAATTAAGGGGATCTCCAAGTGAAATTTCTAAACAGGTTTGGGATGCTCAAGGCCTGCGACAAAGATCCAACAGAAAACTCAAAGATCGTCCGGAGGGCCAACGAGACTCTGCCAAAATTTAAAGAAAGGTGGGTGAGTGAGTCCAACGCCATTCTTAACGTACCAAAACTAATGCAAATTTCATCCTTCATAAGTTCCTACAAGTGTCCAGAGCTGTTGAAACGCTTTTCGAAAAGCATACCCTAGAAGGTCGACGAGATGTTAAAGAGGGTGGATGATTATTTACGGTCGGAAGAGGCGTTCCATAACACATATTTGCCCAAGGGCGAATTCCAAGGAAAAGAAGCACCGGCACAGTTGGGGCAGCGGAACGACTAGCACCAACAGTTACCTTACGGGAACCATCACCGCAGATCAGAGCACATACCTGCTTTTAGGGCACAAGAGCATCATGCACCATACATACCGCCGCAACGCCCTAACCAGGATTTGCATCAGCCGAGAGAAAACAGAGCAGTATTAACCTTGGATTCATTAGTAAGTACCCCCAAGAGATCTTAGCCACAGAGCACCAACTACGCCTGCCACAACCATCACCATTGGTAGGAGTACCCAACAAGGAAAACTTGAACAAGTATTGCGACTATCACAGTGAAAAGGGACACATTACAAATGATTGCTTCCATCTAAAGAAATAGTTAGAAATAGCTTTAGAGTCTGTCAAGTTAAACCATTTGGTGAAAGATGTAAGGCAAAGGGGAAGAGGATTCCAGCAGAACAGCAGTCCGCAGAAAGGCAAGGTGATAAACATGGTACAATGTCATTTGCATGACCAGAAGAGAAAAACCACGATGACAGACAAAAAAAGGATGAACGTCCCAATAACATTCCCACCAGTTTTAGCACGGGATCTCTCAGAAGAAGCCTTGGTAGTAGAGGATGAAGTGGAAGAGTACCTCGTTTGGAGGATACATGTAGACGAAAGGGCGTCATTTGAAATCATGTTCGAGCAATGCTTTAACATGCTGCACCCATCCATAAGAGCAAGGTTAGTTGAGACGCAGACTACAGTATCAGGGTTCTCGGGGGAACAGGTCAAACCTTTAGGGAAAATAAAGCTCAATGTGTGCTTTAGGGGAAGAGGGCTATGTCAGAGGGCAATAATGAAATTCACCATCATACCAGCGCCCTCCCCATATAATATCATTTTGGGACGTCCCAGCCTAAACCATCCAATCTACCATTCATGGGATGATGAAGTTCCCAACTCCTTGAGGAATAGTAACATTGGTATCTTAAATGCCTACAATATTCGAATGCAGAAGGGTGGGAAAGAAGCAAGCGATAGAGCTACCTGAAGAAGCGGAACCGCAAGAGAAGGTAAGCCTCACAAAGAAAGTTCTTGTTAATCCCACCTATCCAGAGCAGTTGGTAGTAATAGGAAAAGGCCTCTCACCGGAAGGCTCTACTCAGCTCAAAAATTTGCTGAAAAAGAACAAAAACATTTTCGCATGGGAACCCTCATATATGACCAGGGTGCCAAAAAGGATCATTAAGCATTCTCTCAATGCTAACCTATCGGTGACACCGGTTAGTCAGAAGAGAATGGTATTCTGCTCTGAAAAAAGACAAGTGATAACCAAGGAAGAAGCCGAATGGCTGGAAGCAGGGATAGTCAGGCCCGTGAAGTACCCCACTTAGATATCAAACCCAGTCTTGGTCAAGAAAGCAGAAGGGAACTAGAGGATGTGTATAGACTTCAAGAACATTAATGTCGCATGCCCAAAAGACTATTACCCGCTCCAGAAATAGACAGCAAGATAGAGGCAGTCATGGGCTTCCCATTCAAGTGTTTTCTGGATGCATACAAAGGCTACCAGAAAGTGCACATGGAAGAAGAAGACGAGGAAAAAACCACCTTCTACACAGATCAAGGTACATACTGCTACACAAAGATGCCATTTGGCCTCAAAAACGCAGGAGCAACGTACCAGTGGCTAGTTGACGAAGCGTTCTAGTCTCAAATTGGGCAAAATCTAGAAGCATATGTGAATGATATGGTGGTGAAGAGCAAGTCCGAAAGGGAAATGCTGGCGGATATAGCAGAAACATTCGATAACCTCAAAAGAATCAACATGAAGCTAAATCCAAAAAAGTGCTTGTCTGGGGTAGAAGAAGGAAAATTCTTGGGATACATGGTTACCTCAGAGGGCCACCGAGTTAACCCGGCAAAAACCAAGGATATAGAAGAAATGCAGTCACCCAGAACTTGGGGGAGATGCAAAGCCTAGCGGGAAATTGGCGGCACTAAACCGTTTCCTCTCCCGATCGGCTGACATGTCACTCCCTTTCTTCGAAACATTAATGGACATCACCAAAGAAAATAAAGATGATTACCGATGGTCAGAAAAGGCAGAAAACGCCTTCCAAGAACTCAAAAAATGATCCTGGACCTACCGGCTCTTACAACTCCACTTTTGAAGGAAACCTTATTTATATACCTAGCGGCATCAGGGGAAGCAGTCAGTGCAGTGCTATTGGTAGTAAGGAAAGGATTACAACATCCGATACACTACGTAAGCAGAACGCTACATGACGTGGAGCGAAACTAGGCTCTGCTAGAGAAATTAGCATTAGCACTGCGACACATATCTAGAAGGCCGAGAAGGTACTTTGAGGCTCATCCCATCACTGTCATCACAGACCAACCAATCAAGCAAATCTTGAGCAAAGCAAACAATTCGAGAAAGCTAGCACAGTATTCCGTTGAGCTGAGGGTGTATAACATCACGTATGAGCCCTGCAGCGCTATCAAGGGGCAGATATTAGCGGACTTTATAAATAAAATGCCGGTGGGCAGTGACTCTATGGTGCCACGGCATACCCCGTACACAATTGAAATCAGAAAGATTGTAAGGAAGAATGGGTGCTCTACACAAATGGTGCGTCCAACATTTAGGGTTTTGGCGCAGGCCTTGTCCTCATCAGCCCTACGAAGACAGAGTATACATACGCCTTGAGGCTCAAATTTGAAAGCACCAACAACCAGGCTAAGTACGATGCACTCCTAGAAGGGTTGAGGATTGCCAAGAAAATGGGAGTGCGATCTTTGTTTGTAAATGTAGATTCCAAGCTGATGGCTAGCCAAATTAACGGTAACTACGAAGCCTGCAAAGAAAATATGATCTGATATTTGTCCAAAGCAAAAGAATACATCAAGTGATTCGAAAACTTCAAAATCAGAAACATACCACGAAACAAAAGCCAAGCAGACGTATTAAGCAAATTGGCTTCAGTAGCATTCAACTACCTCACTAAAGAAATTTTAGTCGAAACACTAGACACGCCGTCAATGGACATTGAAGAAATAAATCCAATAGTAAAGGAAGAAGGGGAAACTTGGATGACCCCCATCATCAACTATCTAGAGAGAGGGATATGGCCCGAAGAAAAAAATGAGACGCGAGCCTTGCGGATGAAGATAGGTCAGTATGTCATGGAAGAAGGAGTATTATTCAAAAAGTCTTACCTAATGCCTATGCTCCAGTGTGTGGACCCATTGCAAGCCAACTACGTCGTATGAGAAATACATATGGGGGCATGCAACATGCATTTGAAAGCAAGGTCGGTGGTGGCAAAATCCATTCGGCATGGATACTATTGGCCAACAATGCACCGGGATGCAAGAGAAGAAATACGCAAGTGTGATTCATGCCAAATCTACACCCTGATCCCTAAACTCCCCAAGACCCTGATGACTTTAATCATGGCACCTTGACCATTCTTCCAGTAGGGAATGGATGTCTTGGGACCGCTCCTAGAAGCCCTAGGAAAGGTGAAGTTCGTAATTGTGGCCATAGACTATTTCACAAAATGGATAGAAGCCAAACCGCTGACCAAGACGACAGGGAAGGAGGTAAAGAAGTTCGTATGGGATAATATCGTCTACAGGTTTAGGTTGCCAAGGATAATTATCACGGATAACGGAACCAATTTCATCCATGATCCTTTTAAAAGATGGTGCAAAAAATTGAATATTACACAAATAAATACTGCAATTGCACACCCCAAGGCAACAACCTGGTAGAGAGAGCAAACAGGAGCCTCATTGAAGGAATCAAGACTCGTCTAGGGCGAGAAAGGAAAGGCTAGGTAGATGAGCTGCCTAACGTCCTATAGGCTCATCGAACAACACTCAAAACCAGCAATGGGGAAAAGCCATACAACTTAACATTCAAAAGTGAGGCGGTCATCCTAGCATAAATTGGCATGCCCACGCATCGAACAATGATGATCGAAGAGGGAGAAGGTAATGAGGAAGAGATGAGGCTAAACCTTGACCTGCTGCAAGAGAGAAGAGAGGCAGTCGCTATTTGAGAGGCCAGATACAAAATGAAAATGGAGAACTATTACAACAAAAGGGTACGACCGGTATCTTTCAAAGTAGGAGAATACGTCTACCGGAAGAATAAAGCCAGTCGGGTGAAGAATTTAGGAAAGCTAGGCCCAAAGTGGGAAGGACCATACTTGGTGGTAGAAGCGTATCAAAATGGCTCATACAAGCTGAAAACAATGGATGGCAGAGAGGTGCCTCGCGTTTGGCACACAATCAACCTGAGAAGTTGCTACTTGAGGAATCATTGTGTTTATAATTCCAGCTCACTAATGTAATCCGTAAGAATTTTAATGAATAATTAAGCCATTCACCATGATATGGGAAGGGTAATTTTCTGATAAAGTTATGTGTAAAATTGTGGGGGCATAAAATCATAATGACTACGATGGATGACTGATCATCTCCAATCGATATGTAGTCAATGTCTACCATTGTAGATAAATTATTATGTGGCTCAGACGCTAGCCGGGTAAGCAAGACCTACCAGCTAGGGACTAGTCAATGTCTACCGTTGGGCAAACTATTATGTGGCTCGGATGCCAGCTGGGTAAGCAACACTTGCCGAATTAGGCATAGTCAATGTCCACCATTGTAGATAAATTATTATGTGGCTTGGATGCCAGCTGGGAAGGCAACACCTACCGGCTAGGGCGTATTCATTGTCTACCAGTACGCATAAATTATTGTGACTTAACGGATGGCTCGCTACCTTCGATTAAAATTTTCTGGTCAACGTTAAAGAATAGATAAAGTATTATGTGGTCCCCAGTGGATCTCTAGTCCCCTTCGGTTGGTATAAGTGACCAATATCTATGTCTTAGAAATACCAGAAAGGAGTGGAAAAAGTATTAGGTGGCCACAACCGGATTGCTAATCCCCTTCGGTTGGTACATGTGCCGATATCTATGTCTAAGAAATAGATGAACAACACTAAAGCAATAAATGGGAGGAAAAGCAATCAAAAGACACGGACCGTTTATAAATAGTTAGGGAATAAAGTGCACACAAACATTACACAAAATATAACATTGTTCAACAAGCACGATAATAAGGTGCCACAACCAGCCTTGTAAGATAATCAAAACAAATTACAACTGGCTAAGGTAACAACTCTAAGCATATGAGGTTGTGGGAGTATCACGAGGCCTTCCACCAAGCGTTGGGTCAGTCTCGTTCGGCATAACATTTTGCAAACCGGTAGGATCCAAGAGGTACGCACGTGCTACCTTATTAACATACGGATACCTCTTATCAAACAGCTTCTCGTAAGTTTCCATGAAAGTGTCGGAGGACGCAGGGTCAACATTAGGAGTGGCCTTTCGAATAGCCTGGATATCTGGATTCTCGGGACCAATAGATATTCTGTCTATAAAACCTTTACCAATGGCAAAACTGAAGGCTTCTCCCAGCGATCGTTTATACTCAGTACTCTGGTGTAAACGGCCTACAAAGTGGGGAGGTACTCATTAATAATCTTGCGCCAAACCATTTCCCCTTGCCCACACTCAACAGTAAATATCCCCCTGTCGGCACGTAACTGATGAGTGTCGGCCTTAGACTACTTTAGCTATGCCTCAAGTTGCTTAATCCGGTTCGCCTGCTTAACACACACCTCCTCCTTCTTTGCTTTTTCCTTCTCCAACTCTTTAACCCTATCCTGCAGCCCTTGTTCGCGAGTCAGGACTGCATCATAGTCCTGAGATAGCTGACCATAAGCCAAGACGATCTCATCAAAACCTGATTGAAGCTTTACCAGCTCTTTCTTACACTCTTTATAGCGAACTTTAATATCTTTACAAGACTCGTGGGCATAGATAAAGTTGGTGTGTTCTTCCGTTAGGGCTTCAAAGCGAAGCAAGGTGTTTGCCTACTTTTGTGCAGATTGACACAATAACTTCCAAGACTGTTTAATGGTGGACTCATCGCGCACTCCCTCGTTAAAAAACTCATGGTCAGCACGAGTGAAAACATAGGACATCATGCCCGGCATAGGCAGGAGTTATCCATATGGCAAGATCCCGTTAGGCCCCATTAGGGGGTAAAAGGTAGATTGCCAAAACGTCCGGCATAATAGCCTAAAAAATCAACAGTTATAAAGAAAGGGGAAATAAGAAGCAAGGAAAATTTAGGGAGAAAGGGAGAAACACTTACTAGCTTCTACGTCCGACACAACCTTGTCACACGCATGCTTCTCCATAAACTCAAGGCGTTGATCTAAAAAAAGATAAATATAAATAAGATAAATAATAGCAGTTGGTGGCAAGTACAAGGAGGATTTTTTAGAAGAAAGAACTATACCTAAATGATGGGCAGGGCTGGGTTGAGTACGCAAGCCAGAAAGCCCATCCTCATTGTTACCATGGCCCTCATTAGCAAAAGCATGATCAATATTATGTTGGTCCTTTCCCCTATCACTCGCAGGTTTGTCAACATTCGCAACCAGGCGGGGAGTAACATGCTCGTCGGCCTAATTTTGCAAAACATCCATTCGATCGGCGGAAGCATCTGTAGAAACGTGTTCTTTGTTGGCCAGGGCCTTAAGAAGATGTGCATGATTTAAAGGAACATGAGATGACCCATGCTCTAACTCTGGTTAAACCGAAGTCTCCAAACGAACCCTTCTCTTTTTACGAATACCCTCCTTACCAACACCTCTCTTTCCAGCAACCTTCTTAACCTGAATGTCGGTGTCGGGAGCATTGGCCGCGGCCTTAGCCTCGGCTTTCCTTTTTTTATTTTCTTTGTCATCAAGAACCTTCTGGCATGGTATCTTAGCCGTCACCATATTACCAGTCTTAGGAGGAAGGTCCTCCAATCGCTCTGCTGGGTTAGCCAGGTGGGTCACCCGGGCTGAGCCGGGAGTCAAGAGAGCACTAGCAACAACTTTCCAACCTTTAAAGTTAGGAAATCATAGAAACTCAGCCATTGAGACAACTGCAAAAAAAACATGTGTACACACATAAAACACAACTGACAAACAAGCTTGAGATGTATGTATATATACATATATATATATACTATATATATATATATATATATATATATATATATATATATATATATATATATGTATGTATATATATATATATATATATTTGCCTAATTAAGATCAAATGAGAAACTTCTTAAAGTTTGTAAAATTGGAACACAACCAAAAAACTCACCCAAATGAGCTCTTCTTAAAACCAAATTAAAACGATAATTAAGTTACAACTAATATTGTTTTTAACTGATTTAACGGGTTTTCTTCTGGAAATTGACGTAAACTAATCAAATTTTTAGTGGTTGATGTGTATTAGGTGTATCAATTTATGTATAAGAAAGTAGCTTTTTGAGATTTTGATGTTAAGGTATCAAATTTTTAATTGTGTATCAATAATCCGTACTCATATATAGTTGTTATTAGTCGGTTAATGTTAAGTTGTAATTAATTTTATATTTTGATGTTATCATGGCTAAAAAAGTTATGTATCGTGTTTTATGGGTATTTTAATTAGTTCCATTTTTACAACTTAAGAAAGTTCTCACATTTAAACCTCCTCTCTTTCTTCTTTTATATATATATGATATAATTATTTGTTATTTGCTAAGATTATATAATATATCTTATATATATTTATTATATATATATATATATATATATATATATATATATATATATATATATATATATATATATATATATATATATATATATATATGTGTATATATATATATGTGTATATATATGTGTATATATATATGTATATATATATGTATATATATATGTATATATATATATATCACGACTGACGAGACAATGTTATTACCCTTCCCCTTCGGATCCTTTAAAGAAAAAGCACGACCGGCGTGCTTCCAAACATGAGAAAGACCTGCAACGTATAAGAGACTAGGAGGCGGCTTGCGAAGAGCAATAACGACCTCACGTATCTTCGCGGCGTCCGACACATCATATTCAATAGACGCAGGAAAGGGATCCGCAACACTGGAATCATGATGCCGCCAAGCCATGGCAATAGGGGCAGCCCTACGGTCAACTAAGAAAAACTTAACCTTCTATTTTTTCAAACTGGTGGGGGCATCCTTAATGCAAGGCTTGCAGTTTTTGCCAACTCTATTCTGAAACAAAAACCAATTGCCTTGCTTGCACAACTTATAAAAAACGTGGAAGAGAGGCACGGTAGGAGTAATATCTACGGAACGGCAATACATCTCAAAAAAGGTAGCGCGGTTCACACCTAACGGTACGAGTTGAGAAATATGTACACAAAAATATTCTATAACTTTTAGGAAAAAAGAAGAAAAGGGACCCTTAGCCCTCCTTGGTAAAACTGATGAGCATAGAGCCTAATTGCATCGTTGGGTAGGGCGTCCATAGTCATGCCCTCCGGAACCACTCACGGATGAAGGTCCGCCGGAATACCATAATATTTAACTAACCATTTAACATGAGTCTTAGTCAGGGAAGACTTATACAGGTGCATATTAAATTTAGGGAGGGAATTAGCCTCCACAACAGGATTGATCAGCTTGGCGTTCAGAATGTTAAGATCGTTAGACTCCTCTAGTGACATAGTAAAAGATCCGAAGGGAAGACAACCAGGCGGTTAATATAACATATTGAGAGGAAAAAACACACCCGAAGGAGATAAACGAATGCAGAATTTGAGCAGAACAAGGTAGTAAAGAGAAGATGTAACTTTAAAAATGAGGGGAGGCTCGCTATTTATAGAGGGAATAAGAGGAGCATCAAACGTCATGTCGTGTCAAAGGCTGACGTGACGTGATCACAACCGTGTATAGAGACTACTTATATACGTGGCATCATCACACCCACTAAGGTGCGTTCCAACTATTCTTTTTTATCCCCAGTAAATAATGAAATCTGTCTGGTATCTCATTAATGGCAACCGTGACGAATGCCCATGTTCTCGCTAAAAAAAGGAGGGAAGGCAAACGCAAAAGAAATTAAGTATTGTACCAACACTCGTGTTGGTACAACACTGGGGGACATGTTTATGTATATGGCCGCTGGGACCACACTGGGAGGCTACACATGGGTGGAATTTCCCAGCGGCCTAAGGTTCAACCGGTGCCAAACCTATCGGTTTTGACAAAACATAGAAAGGGATAAGTATATCAAAACCTCAGGAAACACCAACGCATCCTATTATCTGGATATTCCCTAATAACCGTCGGTCCATGGTAAGGACCGTACACATGCAGTTAACCCAGGATTTAAGGGATCTTGTCTACCACGTGGATATGCCACCTAACAAAAGTGTATAGTAGTTCAGCACGGCCATTCCCTAAGTGTCAGGAACAGTAAGTATCAAACAGTACTTGAGGTAGTATAAATACCCCAAGCACATTCAATGCAAGATCATCTACACACGCACCACATTTATTATACTTACATTATGCCTAGTGGCCACCTCAATATCAAGCACTTACTCTCACGCCCGAGCTTGGAGGGTGGCTCTTATCCTTCCTAGCGGATGTTTACATCAACACTCGCACACGCTAAAAGTGGTGCCTTATCCCGATACAACCCCTAACCGGGTCGTATTAATTGGTGCTTTCATTAAGATTCCTCGTTGAGAGGGCTACTGAATTAGGGTTCAATCAAAAAAGTACTGTTCATCGACACTATTTACCTAAAACTATTCATCGATACTGTTCATCGATACTATTCATTAGTAAAAAAAATTACTGTTCTTTCATTGCACTCATGGATAAAAACACAGTTTGTTTGTGGCTTAAAGATCATCAAGTTGCGGCTGAAAAGCTAGTGCGGTAACAAGCCGATGCTTTTCAGCTTCAGTTGGACACATTACGTGCCGAGTTACATGCAACTTGAGGTCTTTTTCAAAATCGGCAGGGAGGTGGCGGCGACCAGGGACTGTTGTTACCACGGTTGATGCATTTGGATGTTCAGAAGTTTTTAGGGGACGATCTGGATAGATGGATTCTTTCTATCACGAAGTACTTTTCATTGCTTAACACACCCACTGATCAGCGTTTGCAGATTGTGTATTTTAATTTGGAAGGCATGGCGGCAGAGTGGTTTCAGTGGATGTTACGGAATGGTTTAATTACCACTTGGGATAGGTTAGTGGAAAGTGTCAAAAGCCGTTTTGGACCGTCAAAGTACAAAGATCCACAAGGGGCTTTGTCGAAATTGTTACAACTTGGTACCGTGGAAGATTATCAACGGGAGTTTGAAAAGTTAATGAATAGGGTTACGGATATACCAAACTCCTTACTCATCTCTTTCTACATCTTGAGATTCAAACTCAACCTACAACATGAGTTGTTGGTGTCAAGACCAACCATGTTGGGTGATACGTTCTCCTTAGCCCGTATAATCGAGGCTCATTTTAAGGTAATTGCAAAGAAAGAGAAAGAGCAGATCATTAAAAAGAAACCAGATGTCATTATACCATTATAAAGTTAATTAGCTTCATCTAAGATTAAAGTCTTTAAATGCTGATGAATATATTGGTGTTGATGAGGTTAGTAGCGTGATAGATGGTCTTTTCGATATGGGTGAGAGTAATGTGGAAATTATGGAAGTTTGTAGCAAGATTGGCAAATTTTCAGAAAATAAGAAAAGTGTGGAAGAGGTTGTGGGTGGCGGCGAAGCGCTTCGGGTTAGCGAGGATGATGACTCGGGTAACACGACCATAGACGGGGGTGATGATGCGGTCGAAAGCAAGGATATATCAATTCTCAATTCACTCATTGGTCACGGAAGCCCACGTTCTCCCTAACTGTAGAGAACAATTAGTACATCGGATGTCCAAGTGCTCATTGACAAATGAGTTGATAAAGAAGTCCAATAGTATGTTTATACCTTACATGTTCTTATTCCGTTCTTGAATAGTCTTAATGACAAGTACATAAAGAAGAAAAAGATGGAGGCTGCAATTTAAAGAAGATTATGGGATCCTGGAATCAAGATAATTTTTTAAGACATCACCTTAAGGACAAGGTTGTTTTTGAAGGTGTAAAGAGTGTTACTCCAGTGTTGCTGGAGGACGGACGGCCTAAACGACCCTAGAGGGAGAAGTCCAAGCTCGTATGGCATAAAGATTATGTCATATAATCTATTCTAATTTAAGTGTCATTGTTTAGGAATGTCTTCATGTTTATTTAGGAAAGTGAATCAAGAGTGCTTTTCAAGACAACACCATGAGGGTAAGGTGGTTTTGAAGGAATGAGGAATGATACGCCTGGGCCCGAACCCATAGCCTATTTAGCTATTAGGGTTTTACCATACTTTTGTCTTATAAATACTCTTTGTACTTTTTAGTTTACAATCAATCAATCAATTTAAAGATCAATAATTCTCTCATTCTTCTCTCTATTTTTTTATAGAGCTCACACACGCTAAAAGTGGTGCCTTATCCCGATAAAACCCCTAATCAGGTCGTATTAATGTATAAGTATATAAACTGTTAGCCTCAAAATATTGAGTCGAACAATGGAAGTTCGTTCATTAATTATATTAGGTCTCGGTCATTAATTAATATACGTTGTAATAGGCTAGACGGGTAAACGGGCTCTTAAATATAAGCTAACCGGTCATGTGTATCTGGCGAAAGCCCAAGTAATCCCGAGCCCGGCCCGTAGAGTTAATAAAGGCTTGAAAGCCTTTTAGTTTTGATACATATACACCTCACCAAGGAAGGTGAGGTGGGTTGGTCATTTTTAACTTACACATTTTACAAGTAAACTTCCAATTCTCTCTCACTTTCTCTCTCTTGTTTCTCTCTCTACAATTCTTCTCATCTCCTAGTTTCTTCCTACTTTTCTTGATCATAATATGAAGTGAAGTGATTATTTAGTTTCTGACATTTGGTATCAAGAGCCTCGGGTAGATAGTGGTTGTTTAGTGGTTTAATAAGCTCAAAAAGCAAATTTTCATGGCTTATTTCTCTATATAGGCTCACGATTCAAAAAAAAAAATTCGAGCTTATTGGTGTGTTGAGCTTATTCTCTCTTTGGTCTTCGTGTTTCTAGCTTATCTTGAAGCTTATTTTTCATTTTCTTGGCTTATTTTTGCAAATAAGCTCACGGCTCAAAAAAAAATTGGGTTATTGATTTGTTTTGCTTGTTTACATCTTGCTATACTTAGTCTACATCTTCTATTGTCACTAATCTTGTTGCTTCGTTTTTCCACTTGCTAAATTTCGAGCTTATTTTTGAGCTTATTCCTAGCTTATTTCAAGCTTCTTTCGAGCTTATTTAGAAGCTTTTTGGGGTAGCTTATTAATCTTTAGTGGTCCCAACTGGTTAAGACAAAGGGGGAACATAGATCCACATTTAGATCATAGTACCATAGTTTTGTTGTTTTCTTAAGAAACAAACAGTGGTCCACACTTGAACAAGACACCGAGCTAACAATGTATGGTTAGCTAAGTGAAATAAGCGAGGAAAATTCAAGCGAAATATGTATGTTTAAGTTGTAAGCGAAATATGCAGGTTCAAGTTTGAAGCGAAATATTACATTAAACTAAAATGACACTCTGCCAAAATTTTGATTTCAAGCGAACTATGCAGCTTTGAGTTCAAGCGGAATATGTTTTAAATTCGAAGCGAAACATGCAGTGTTGAAATCAAGCGAAACATGCAATAGACCAAGCGAAACATGCAATTTCAAGTCAAGCGAAATGTAAATGTTTTTTGAAGCTAATAAGTCATATTTCAGTCTAAGCGAAATATGGCAACTATAGATCAAGCAAAATGTGCAAAGGTTATTATTTTTTTATATTTTTTCCCTAATTAAGTCTAAATATGCAATTTCTTTTTCAAGCGAAATATGCAATTTCTTTTTCAAGCGAAATTTGTCAATTAACATTCACGGTTTTCTATTGATTTTGTAAAATCCCGCGGAAGACACAACTAAACGAACTCTTTTCTCGGTTTTAATCATAGACTTGTAAAATCCCGTGAACGTTTATTGCTTTCTTTTTACCACAACTTCAATCACAACAAATCTACTTAAGATCCTACAATCATTTTTCACTTCATAATTCTTCAATCATTCATCATGACAACTCCAATTGTAACTTCCACAACCGACAGTCAAATGCATAACAACATAATGGCAGCTGGTTCAAGGGATCGTCCACCAATGCTTGCAACAAGACGATATCCACAATGGCGATCACGGTTCTTACGATACATTGATACAAGACCAAATGGTGATGCCTTAAGGAAGTGCATTCTCGAAGGTCCTTACACTCCAACTATTGTCACAACACCAATTGTTCCTGTAACAGAGAATTCTCCAGCAGTTCCTGAACAAACAACAGTCGAGACAGTTATGAATATGACTCCTAAGAACAGAGCTCATTTTGAATCAGAAAAAGAAGCGATTTCATTGACCTTGAACTGGATTGGAGATGAAATATACTCAACTGTTGATGCATGTCAGACAGCTCAAGAAATGTGGGAAGCCATCGAAAGGCTACAACAAGGTGAATCACTCAATATTCAAGATGTCAAAACAAACTTATTTTGGGAGTTTGGTCAATTCACCTCTCATGATGGAGAAACAATTAAGTTTTACTACACAAGATTCTACAAGATGATGAATGAAATGATCAGAAACAATTTGACAGTTGCTACGATGCAAGTCAATGTTCAATTTCTTCAACAACTTCAACAAGAATGGTCAAGATTTGTAACAATTGTCAAGCAACAACACAAGTTGGATGAAGTTTCATATCACAAACTCTTTGACATTCTGAAACAATACCAAAAGGAAGTTAATGAACTTCGTGCTGAAAGAATGGCCAAGAATGCTAACCCATTAGCACTTGTTGCTACTGCTCAAACACTTCAAGACCCTTATTATCAATCATCAAAGTCTCACAAATCATATGCACCAACATCAAAATCTTTACCTCCAACTACCATATCTCATCACTCCAGATACAAAGGCAAAGAGATAGGCCAAACCAATCACACCACCACAGTGAGTCAGCTTCTGAAGAAGACAGTGATCCAGAACAAGCTCAGAGAGAAAATAAAGATATGCAGAAAAATTTTGGCTCTCTTTGCAAAAGTACTTCAAGAAAATCTACAAACCTACAACAACAACCTCAGAAGTTCCTCAACACCAGAAACAAGAAATGTGGATACTCTCCAAGTACAAGAATGACCAATCATACTGACAGTTTGGGAATCAGAGGGCCGTAAATGTTGTTGGGGCTAAAGAAACTCATAGGTGGTCAAGAGTGCAACAATCTGGGAACGTATTTTAACATAGCAAGAATTGGTCATTATGCTAAGGATGCGAAAGCCAAAATGGTTAAAGACTCACGTTCATAAGGAAAAAGATTTGCTGTGTAAATAAGTCTGAGAAAGGTGTTCAACTTCAAGCAGAGCAATCTGACTGGCTAGCAGACACGGATGAAGAAATTGATGAACAAGAGTTGGAAGCACATTACAGTTACATGGCAAAGATCCAGGAGGTTCCTAATGCAGACTCAGGCACTGACTCTGAGCTATTGAACAATTAACAATACGATACTGACGATAATGGATTGCATTGACATACACATATTGAGCAATCTGAATCCATTACTAACACATGTGCAGTGGAAATGGGTGATAGTAATGTCATTCCAGACTTCACCGGATTAGTGTGATAATGAATATTCATGATCACAAAGATGTAGAATGTGATGATGAGCGTGTTGCACTTGCTAATTTAATTGCTAATTTAAAGCTTGATGTCGATGAAAATAAAAATATTCAAAAGCAATTAAAGAAAGCAAATGCAATATTGACTCAAGAATTAACTGAGTGCAAATCTATTCTTGCAGAAACTAGTAGAACTCTAAGGGAATCTAACAGTATTCGGGATAGTTGTTTAGTTGCACTTCAAAATAAACAGACTTAGTTTGAGAGGTACAAGGCCTTTAATGATCGTACAGTTGACTATGACAAACTTAAACGTAAGTTAAATGAAATTCTAGGACTATTAGCTCAAAAAGAAATTGACATAAAAGAAGGTTTAAAAGTTAAAGCCTATGAAATTTCTGTTGTCAAAGAGAAACACGATGAGTTAGTCAAACAGTGTCTTTTAACAAAGTTACATTACGAAGGTCTTGTCAAGGAGAAAACAAAGGTAATAACGGATTTGAAACTTAAAGAAGAAAAAGATATTGACAAAATGATTTTAATAGAAAACCAAAGAAAGTTTTTAAATGAAATTGTTTACAAAAGAAGTCAATAAATCCAAACCATTCATATGTTAGCACCCAAATGCCCTACATTTAATGGAAGACCTACCTTTGCCTATCCAATGTACCTGAAAAAGGCTCAATATGAGAAACCATGTTTTTATGCGATCCCACATGACCAATCTGATGTAACACCCCCATTTTTACATATAGCAGCGAAAGCTAATCTAGGGTATTACTTCAAGGTACAATAGTCATAATCATAGAAAACAAATCAAAAAGAGTCGTTTTTGAAAATTAAGTTATCATTCATTATTTCATCAGAGTTTTTACAAACGAAAGGTCCCAAAATCTAAAACACAAAGTTTGAATGATAACAGTTTTGCCATCTTCAAGTCCTCGCCACTCCATGCCATAAGTTGCTTAATTACCTGAGATAAAACATGCTAAAAAGTCAACACAAAGGTTGAGTGATATTCATAGATTTAAGTTAAATAATTTGAATACAAATTCGATATTGGGTTACGTTGTTATACACCCGTTATGTCTTCATCTTCGTAACCCAACTGCTCAAGATATGGAAATCCTAGTTTAAGACATGTTTGAATGCCCTTGCCCTTAAGACTCAGAATGATAGTTTCCGCATTTGTTCATGAACTTATGCAAAAAATACATGCAGATTTAACAGTTAGTGAATCTTCTTTGAAGATGAAAATTGATGGAACCTTGAATCTGATAAGGGGGGGCCCCCCCCCCGCCCCCCCCCAGGACAGATTTCCAACATGTATGATAAGCTTTTGTAAGATGTTCTTTTGTGTCGAATGAAATTATGTGTTCATATTTTCAATCGATCACTGAATTACAATGCTTATATCTTCATAAAGTTAGGGAATGTGACTGTCTCATTAATTTCATCTTCAAGAGATTCAACGTACTTTAAATCTGCATGCATTTCTTGCTTAAGTTCATGAACAAATGCGAAACTATCATTACTGTGTCTAAAGGGCATGGGGCAAAACATGTTTAACTAGGATGTCCATAGCTTGAGCAGTTGGGTTACAGAGATGAGACGGTCGTTTGAATGTTTTACCCACGCGTTGAGTCGACATTTCTTTTCTGATGATAATGTTATTCGTCATCGACTTGTATGATTGTATACTTTTGCTTTTTGAGTTTGACACTGGTAAGAAAATCGATGTTTTTGAAAATATTTGGTTTTGTTTTCACAAAAGATTTTCTCTACATTTTCTTTCTTATTTCATTTGCCTGTGTGAACTGAATTTCATAATGCTGAGTCAGGGGTTTAAAAATTTCATAAAGACTATTTAAACATTTGGTAGTCAAAAGTATGACTAGTCTTTATTCAATTTTGATCGACTCTCTTCTTCAAGAGTCAGAATCTCTTCCCTATCGGGGATGAGTCTGTTTGCAGGATCAGATTGGTCATGTGGGATCGCATACAAACATGGTTTCTCATATTGAGCCTTTTTGAGGTACATTGGATTGGCAAAGCTAGGTCTTCTATTAAATGTAGGGCATTTTGGTGCTAACATATGAATAGTTTTGATTGATTGACCTTTCTTTTGTAACATTTTCATTTAAACTTTAATTAGAGTTTTCCATTGAAATATTTTTGTCAATATCTTTTTCTTCCTTAAGCTTCAAATCCGTTATTACCTTTGTTTTCTCCTTGACAAGACCTTCGTAATGTGACTTTGTTAAAAGACTCTGTTTGACTAACTCATCGTGTTTCTCTTTGACAACAGAAATTTCGTAGGCTTTAACTTTTAAACCTTCTTTTATGTCAATTTCTTTTTGAGCTAATAGTCCTAGAGTTTCATTTAACTTACGTTCAAGTTTGTCATAGTCAACTGTACGATCATTAAAGGCCTTGTACCTCTCAAACTCAGTCTATTTATTTTGAAGTGCAACTAAGCAACTATCCCGAATACTATTAGATTCCCCTAGAGTTTTCTATGTTTACGCAGAATAGATTGCACTTAGTTTTCTTGGTTCATTCCTGGAATATCTTATCACACATATCCGGTGAGTTAGGAATGACATTACTATCACCCATTTTCACTTCACATGTGTTAGTAATGGATTCAGATTGCTCAAATGTTTGTTATGCATTGGCAAACACATTATCGTCAGTATCGTATTGTACCTGTTCTATGGCTCACGTCAGTGCCTAAGTGCTGCGAATTAGGGAACCTCCTGGATCTTTGCCAATGTAGTGTATGTGCTTCCAACTCATGTTCATCAATTTCTTCATCCATGTCTGCTAGCCAGTCAGATTGCTCTGCTTAAAGTTGAACACCTTTCTCATCTTGTTTACACAGCAACATCTTTTCCTTATGATACGTGGAGTCTTTAACCCGTTTTGGCTTTTTGCATTCCTTAGCATAATGACCAAATTCCTTGCAGTTAAAACACTGTATTACAGACTGTTCCCACTACTTGACCACATAAGTATTCTCTAGCCCTAGTATACATTTACTGCCCTCTGATTCCAATGTCCAGTCTGATTGTCATTTATACCCTTCGGGTTGTATCCACAATCATGTTTCTGGTGTTTGTGGAGTTTCTGAGGTTGTTGTGTTGTAGGTTTGTAGATTTTCTTAAAGTACTTAGCAATGAGAGCCAAAAGTTTGCAGTCTTTTTATCCCTCTGTGCTTGTTAGGATCACTGGTCTTCTTTAGAAGCTGGACTCTGAATGGTGGTGTGATTGGTTTGGCTATCTCTTTGCTTTGTATCTTGTAAGTTGATTGAGATCTAGTTGGTAAGTGAAGCTTTTGATGTTGCGTTGAATTCATGATTTGTGAGACTTTGATGATTGATAATAAGGGTCTTGAAGTGTTTGTGCAGTAGCAACAAGTGCTAATGGGTTAGCATTCTTGGCCATTCTTTCAGCACGGAGTTCATTAACTTCATTTTGGTATTGTTTCAGAATGTCAAAGAGTTTGTGATATGAAACTTCACCCAACTTGTGTTGTTGCTTGACAATTGTTACCATATCTTGACCATTATATGGTTTGAAGTTGTTGAAGAAATTGAACATTGACTTACATCGTAGCAACTGTCAAATTGTTTTTGATCATTTCATTCATCATCTTGTAGAATCTTGTGTAGTAAGACTTAATTGTTTCTCCATCGTGAGAGGTGAATTGACCAAACTGCTAAAATAAGTTTGTCTAAACATCTTGAATATTGAGTGATTCACTTTGTTGTAGCCTTTCGATGGCTTCCCACATTTCTTGAGCTGTTTGACATGCATTCAAACAGTTGTGTAATTTCATCTCCATTCAGTTCAATTTAAATGATATCGCTTCTTTTTCTGATTCAAAATAAGCTCTGTTCATAGAGTCATATTCATAACTGTCTCGACTGTTGTTTGTTCAGGAACTGCTAGAGAATTCTCTGTTGCAGGAACAACTGGTGTTGTGACAATAGTTGGAGTGTAAGGACCTTTGAGAATGCACTTCCGTAAGGCATCACCATTTGGTCTTGTATCAATGTATCGTAAGAACCGTGATCGCCATTGTGCATATCATCCTGTTGCAAGCATTGGTGGACGATCCCTTGAACCAGCTGCCATTATGTTGTTATACATTTGACTGTCGGTTGTGGAAGTTACAATTGGAGTTGTCATGATGAATGATTGAAGAATTATGAAGTGAAAAATGATTGTAGGATCATAAGTAGATGTGTTGTGATTGAAGTTGTGGTAAAAAGAAAGCAATAAACGTTCATGGGATTTTACAAGTCTATGATTAAAACCGAGAAAAGAGTTGTGTCTTTCGTGGGATTTTACAAAATCAATAGAAAACCGTGAATGTTAATTGACATATTTCGATTGAAAAAGAATTTGCATATTTCGCTTGAAGAATTTGCATATTTCGCTTAGTTAGAAAACTGCACATTTCGCTTGATCAATACATATTTCGCTTGAAAAATGAAAGGCATGTTTCGCTTGGTCTATTGCATATTTTGCTTGAAGTTAAAACTTATTTCGCTTGAGCTCATTCTTGCATATTTCGCTTGATGTTGAACATGTTTCGCTTGGACTCAATACTGCATGTTTCGCTTGCTGTTTAACATATTCCGCTTGAACTCATAATGAACATATTTTGCTTGAATTTCAAAAAGTTTGGCAGAGTTTCGTTTTAGTTAATAGTAATATTTCGCTTGAACTTTCACCTGCATATTTCGCTTAAGCTAAACTTACATATTCCACTTGGGCTTGTCTTACATATTTCGCTCAGTGTCACTTTCGGGTGAGGACCACTTAAACTAACAAACAAAATGTCACTATCTTTTGAAGTTTAAAATGTGGATCTATGTCTTCTTTGTATTTGACCGGTTTGGGACCACAAATGGATAAGAAAATCTCAAATAAGCTTCCAACTTAAGCAAGCTAAAAAAGCTCTAAATAAGCTCGACATAAGCTCGAAATAAGCACAAAAATTAGCAAAATGAAAAACGAAGCACTAGTTTAGTACCAATAGAAGATTTAGACCAACGATTGCAAGATGTAAACAAGCAAAACAAATCAATAAACCCAAATTTTTTTTGAGCCGTGAGCTTATTTCTAAAATAAAGCCACGAAGATGAAAAATAAGCTTCAAGATAAGCTAGAAACACGAAGAGCAAAGAGAGAATAAGCTCAACACACCAATAAGCTCGAAATGTTTTTGAATCGTGAGCTTATATAGAGAAATAAGCCACGAAAATTTACTTTTTGAGCTTATTGAACCACAAAACAACCACGATCTACCCGAGGCTCTTGATACCAAATGTCAAAACCCAAATAATCACTTTACTTCATTATGATGAACAAGATTTTAAGATTGGATGATGAGAAGAATTGTAGAGAGAGAAACTAGAAAGAGAAACTAGGGAGATAAATAAAATGGAGGTTGATTTACTTGCACACACACAAATGAGACCAACAACCAACTCTCCCCATCCATGGAGAGTGGTATTTATACCTAGACTAAAAGGCTTACTTGCCTTTAGTATTTCTACGGGCCGGGCTCGGGTTTACTTGGGCTTTCGCCCGATACACGTGACCGGTTAGCTTACATTTAAGAGCCCGTTTACCCGTCTAGCCTATTACAACGTATATTAATTAATGACCGAGACCTAATATAATTAATGAATGAACTTCCATTGTTCGACTCAATATTTTGAGGATAACAATCCGCATAGCAACAAGATTACATTTCACAATGATAATAATCAAGAAATGAAATAAGAGAATGATGTAACAACAATGACAACTAATGATATTTCATTAAGCACATGTTTTCTCATTACAACAAGCCAATGATAAGTTTTAATAGACTATGGTGTATACAAAAGAGAAAAAAATTACACCCGACAGTATAATAGCACTAACTGTCATTAGCAGTTTAGTGGAAGATACAAAAGGTCCTAAACTAGAAAGACATATACATAAAAGAAACTAAACTACTGGGAGCCACTATGTGGTCCCTGCGGCCCAGGAGGTTGGGACTCCCCATACACGGCCAACACATCTATGGCCTCACTCGGCCTGTCCCTAACAGCTCCAATCCTAAGCATCCCCTCATAAAAGCCATAAGCCTAATCCATCATCTCATGGAGGTCTCTCTGCATCCGCCTTAGGCTCATACGAAGTAAAGTGTTGCTGATCTCAGCATCCTCCAACTCTCTTCTCAGTCTAATATTCTCCACCCGAGTTGCTCTTAAAAGGAAATAATAATCAAGAAATTAAATATACTGAAATGAAAACAAAATATATACAAAACTCAAATTTAAAACCTAATTAGCTCCCCGGCAGCAGAGCCAAAACTTGATGCGTGATTTCGTTTAAAATTAATTTTTACCAAGTTTTAAATTTATAAAACTCGATTACCTATGGTCTACAACGCACTAACGGGCAGAGAACCTGGTCGTGTGTAGTGCAAGATTGGTAAGTCCGAGGTCGTCCCAAGAGCTAATGGATGGTCTAAAATCTGAGTTTTAATTGTTATGGTTTAAAAGCCGTTTAAATTGCAAGAAAATAAGTAGCAGGAATTAAGCTGGTTTTATTAATCGAGGAAATTGGTATAGTACTAAACAACTAAGAAGATGAACGCATTTAACTGGTTAAATATCCTAAGTTCAATTATTGTGATCTCAAGTGCAATGTCTAATTCTTATTTTATATGGTGGTTCTAATATCGACAGACCCGATTGTGCATCAAAACCTGTCTTATGTATCCTATGATCTCAGGTCCCCATTGGTCATGAAGGGTGAGCTTCTAATCTACAGTCGTTAACCTCCAACTATCCTAATGACCTATTTAATGCCAATAATCCCACATCATGGCAGTAAAACTCGCTTGGAAGAGTTTTCCTAGAGCTTATAAGTACCTATCATACTGTAGATAGAGATATGAGCAATCCCTACACTATGGACAGTTGCCAACCTATCCTTAGTACCCAGTCAACACTTAATTCAACTAGTAATCCTACTATAAGGTCTAACAGAATCTACACTAGCATCAATACTATTAAATCTCAAGGATCATGCAACAGGCAATAAGGATATCCATGTAAAACAATGATCAGACAATGAGATCAAATAAATAAACGAAAGTATAATTAATAAATAAATGACAAGAACAATAATTAAGCATAATAAATATCAAACATCAACCAGTTAAGCCGAAATAAAATAAATCATTAAAAATACTTAACTGAATTCAAACTGTACTGGTTGAAGAATCCTGTACAAATCATGCTAAAATAATGCTCCCGATCTTCTACTTGGATCTCGTGGCAAACCTCGAAAGGTTCGCCCTATACCCGAATCAAGAAACCAAGTAGGCTGCTTCTTTTTCCCTTTTCCTTCTCGTCTCCTTGCGTCAGCAGAACTAAAAAACCACAAAAGAGAATGATAATAATGATTCCATCGATTTGTATATATATTAAATTGGGACTTTGGGACTTTGGCAAGAATGACCCTCCGTCGTTGTTGACGCAATTAATTCAATCTACGAAACTTCATAAAATATTAGCACATATAGTCCATGAACCTTAACTAACTACGTTGTAGTTAGTATGTCAAACTACGTCGTAGTTCTTCTAACGTGGCATTTCTTCATTTAGTAAATAATAACTACGGCGTAGTTAATGTGTCGAACTACATCGTAGTTCTTCCTATGCAGCATTCCATTTTTAGAAAATATTAGCTACGGCGTAGTTCCTTCGGACCAACTACGCCGTAGTTGTGACGTCGGCATATTCCCATTTCCTCACATGATTAACTACAACATAGTTATTGTGTTCAACTACACAGTAGTTCTTGTTTTTCCAGCGTTTATCTTCTTTTAAAAATATAGTACCCCTACTAAATAATATAGTAGTGGTACTATTCTTCACTTGGCTCTTAGTCGCTTCTTGTAGAGATTTAGTAGCCATCCTACGAATTTAGTACCTCTACTAAATAATATAGTATCGGTACTATTTTTAGCCATCTCTTTCATCACCTCGTTCTAATGCCTTAATTACCTAGAACCTAAAATATAAACCAATTAAGTACCGGATTCATATAAAAATGATATAAAATAAGGCAATAAACAAGGGAATTTGATATAAAAAAGTATTAAACATTTGATGTTATCACATAGAATAAGCAAGATGTCACAACACAAGTATAAACATCAAGTTACAACACAAGCATAAGCATAAAATAAATAGAGAGCGATAAATAAACGAGAATGCAAACCGAACACGATGATTTATAGTAGTTCGGTTACAGAGCTCCTTTCCGCCCTACTCCACTCCCCGAATATCGAACTCGAGATTTATTCCACTAGATCAACAAGCTCCTTTCTCGGTGGAGAAAACCTTACACAACGTCACTTACACTTTATCAGGTACAAAGCTAAATACCGGGCTCTTACACACCGGGTATAACCAACCCAAATCCGTTATTTTTTATGGCCCAACATAACAAACCTTGTGTTTTATGACACAAACACATAAACCATCTAATACAATGTGATGACGATAGTGTATACAATAAATATCCTAGACATATGTGTAAATTAGATATGAATGCCTAATCTAGATGAACTTCTATTGATAGGAAGCCTTCAAATGGATGAAGATGATGAGATCTCCAATCTTGTAGATCTACATATGTATATGCTTTATGGTGGATGGAAATGGTAAGATCTCTAAGGCTTGCTTTGGTGGATCATCATAGAAGTATGCTTACAACAAAATGAATGTTAGAAGCATTATGATCATATGAAAATGAGGGTGTTTAAAGGTATTCCTACGGATATATATGAGTGAAAAAATGTAGAGAAAGTGTGTGTGAAAGATGTGTAAAATGGTGAGATTTGGTCTTCTATTTATAGGTAATACAAATCTAGTTCCCCGGTTCCCGCGGTATCCTTTTCAGAAGGGTACCGGCTATCACGGATCCCTTGCTGAAATTATTTTCTTCAAAATGTTATGTAATCTTGCAAGATCTTTTCCAGATATGAAAAGATTGTGAATGTGGTAAAATTATTTTCACTTTCTTAAGATAGAAAATAACCTTGTATTTATTAAAAGGTGTAAGTAAGCTTTTGTAAAATATCTAAAATTCTAGTTGTGTACTTGCAAATATAAAATGTATTTTAACAAGTGTGCAAGAAAACTTTATTGTTAAAAGGAAATTAAAGTTTGTTTACTTGTTCAGATAATATATATATATATATATATATATATATATATATATATATATTCGAACGTAAACTTTAGTGTAAAAATAAAAGTGATGCATTTGTATAAAACACATGTAAATGCAATATGTAAAAAGACTTGATGACTCTAACAAGTATTTAGACTTTCTTAGTGCTTTGTTAAGGATTTGATCATAATACAACATAACAAACATGTACGAACCTGTGTTGTAACATACGAGGACTCGAGACGTCGAGATGATGTTGATGTATGTTGAGACAAAATATGATTACGAGTAACTTGTACATTTTATGTTATGTATTACAAGTTACATGTTTGTCATCAACAAAACAAACGAGACTGTGTAGATGAAATATCATAATATTTGCACTAACAATCTAGATGCTTGCAATAACACAACTTTTCATATGTTTGCATTGACACTAGTATGTTAAGTTTGTTTTTTGATTTTTTTTGGAAATGGTAAAATAAATAGAATAAAATAGAGTATATACAAGAAAAATACCAAGAAAAAAGATCTATTAGGATAAACCACATAAGATCAACATGAGAAAACATGTAGATAAACCATAATCTAATATGACACATAAACCAAGCAGTCCATAAACAAGGAAAGGTTAACATAATAAACCATCATAATACCAAACTTAGTGCAATATAGCAGGCAAGTATCCATTCCCATGACACGCATCAGATAAATCTTAGATGAAACCATAACTTGAATAGTGCACTAGCAATTTAGAAACCCAATAGGAATATGACCATCCTCTTGGAGATATCAGTAACCATAGTACCATCCTCATGTTCGTAACTCTGATATAATGATAAACATGGCACACACCAGGTAGAAATAGTAGCGAACAACCTGATGTCGACACCCATAATAGTCTTCCCATAATTGATACAGTTATTCCAAACACGGGTATAAACTGCATAAGACTTACCTTTCTAAACAACCATATCATCATAGAATTATCAGCACATATACGCTTATTTTCCCTTACATACAAACAACCATCCTTATGCTTGTTAGCCCTCCATTTAAAAAAAACTACGCATCCTTTTGAACATTATATTTACCATGACATTATAAAAAATACGCATCCTCGTAACTCTTATACGATGTAGACAATCAGAATCTCATATAACTAATTAGTCCCCTTGTAAACCCAACTCAGCCCACCATAATTGCAATGCTCAGAAATCATACAAGTAGCAGAATCAAAATAAAAAACTCAAAAGCTAATAAAACAAAGCTTAATAATGCAATAAAACATAATCTAGTGCAAATTTTGTAGTTACTTATATGTGTTAACCATTTAACTTTTAAAAATAAATTGGCACATAAAGGTAACATAAACTGATAATTAAACAACAATTAAGTTCCATTAGTATTAACATGTGCTTTGAGAACAAGTAAGCATTAAATCCTAATTTAAGTTGTCCTTACATGAACAAAATAGGTGAAAGTGGCATAAAGTATAACACTTTCCAAATGTGATAGTTTCAAGGAAACATAATCCTAATACTTATAGTTTTTGCCCAAAATATAATGACCAAAATATGTGCATAAAATGTTTTTTACTAGATTTCATTCAATGACAATTTCATTGTCTTTTGATGAGCCTGAACCTGTTACTGGTTGAGACGGTTTCTTTTGAAGTATCCTTTAGCTTTTTTCCCTTGGTGGAAATAAGGGTATAACTACTCTTATTTCTTGTACTAGAGGCGGAATTGGTGCTAAAACCTTAGCTGTTACATGTTGATGAACTGTTATTCTAGTTCTTTATTGTATAGCTTATGTATTTGTTGATCTAGTTGTATTTTTTATGCCACTTGTTGTCTTCCTTCTTCCTTCTCTAATAGTTTTTGCCCCTCTAGTTCCTAGTACTTTAGTTCTTTGTGCTCCATTTGATGTCCTTCTCCATCAACTCCAACAACTAGAGACTGTTGTGTACCTATTACATTACCTGCATTTGCCACTAGAATGGTTCTGACTAGAAATGTAGCATGTAATGGTTCAGAGTCTCCAACATCCAAGCATCTTTTAATTATTCCTAACCTAACTGCTGGTATTAGGCTACCTTTTTTTTGTCTTTCCTCTCCTGTTGGGATTCTTGATTTGATGAGACAAAATGAATAAAAGAATTAAACAAGATGGAAACAAGAAGGACCAAAATTGTCATCGTGAAGTTCTACAAGATGTAGAAGAAAATAAAGATTTGGTCAAATTAAGATAAGAATGAATATTAATGAGAAGATAATTATTTGATTCTCTCATTAATATATTAATTAGTTTCTTTGTAAGCTTAGGACTCCTTATGCTATAAAAGGAGGTCCATGCATTTAGAAAAATCCATCCATAGAAAACTAGAGCTCTCCCAATGAGAGTCTAGATAGTTAGATAGCAAGTCTACTGATGAGAGTCGAATAGTACACCATAGTTAGTTGGTGTAGCCCCAAATTATAGTTAGGGTAATAGGGAAACGTTCAATAAAGAAAACCTTATGATAACTTTGATTATGTTCTTTATTATTCTGCTGCGTGTTATCAATAATTGTTATTATTCATCCTAGATATATAAGATCTAATCAATCTTGAGCTATAAATGATCTCATCAAGTGGTATCAGAGCTTGTATGGAAACTCTGAATAAGAAGAACTCCATTCTTTGAAGCAGATTTACAATCAAACCAGTAAGATGGCACAACAAGACTCTCCTCCACCAACCATAACAGCAATGAAAATCCATATCATCAAGAAGGGAGAATATGATATTTGGAGTATGAGAATGCGACAATATATCTGCCACACAGATCATAACCTATGGGATATAATTATCTATGGAGATCTCCATTGTCTTTTTATTTAATTTTGAGCCATGCTGTGATGATGTTTTTAAGTTGGTTATTTTTTGGGGCTATGCAAATGAGTGGTTGTAAGCCATATTTTGTTGGCTGTTACATGTCTTTTGTTGGATTTATGGACATGCGTTTATGTATGTTTAATCTTATGTTTGCTGATTTTGCAATTGATTAAAGGTGTGTTTTGTATGGATGTGATAATGTTTTATGTTTTCTTTTATTTTGGATGTGTAAAATGGTAAGATGTTTTAGTATGAGGTTAGCTGTGTGATGATGAGTGTTATAAGATATATTTTGGTTGGCCGTTGTACGCCTTTTTTATTGGTCATAAGTATGTTGCGCAAAATGGAGGATAGTTTGTGTTTTGCTAAAATTGAACGCTCATTAATTTCTATTTTCGCAGTCTCCAGCAAGAATTTTTAGATATTTGTTCTAATATTAAGATGTAGCTTTGTATGGCTATGGGACAATAAATCTTTTGATTGTTTTTAAACACGCGAGGGGGATACATGTTTGTTTTATAAAATTGAACACATATGATTTTATGGTATGCTGGACCTGATTATGATATTGTTTCCGCATAAGTAGCTATTGTTGAAGTCCCTTATTTCATGAACCGTTAATTGCCTTGCGAGGTGAACGCTAATGAATTAAATAGATCTATTAGGTTTGACAACCCTGTTAGGGGTATGAATCCTTGTGACCACCCTGTCAAACAGACATTTTGTTATTAGAAGTAGTTAGTATATGACAATAATACCCTGTTTTGGGGCAAATTGACATATGAAATGACATATGTATTATTAACGTTCGGTGTCATGAGCTTATTGTGTGAAAGAAAAGAGATGTTATACTTTGCATTCATTGCATAGTTTTTCCCGAGAACTAATTATGTGTTCAAGGATTATTACTCATTGATTTTTTTAAACTCTATCAATATTACTCAACAATTTTGTTGACATTTTAAACATGTTTTATCCCAGGTAACCAAGGATGATGGCAACGATGGCGTGGAGGTGTCGTGCATGTGATGGATTTGGTGAAAGACTACTTGTGTGTTCCTTGTCTTCCAAAAATAATGTCTTAAGTTGTTTTAAAACAATGTCTTAAATTTGAAACAATAGTTTTTCAAATGTTGTAATGGGTTGTGGTTGCGATTCTGTAAGGACCTGAACGCGTTTAACTCTGATTAATAAGGTAACACATGTTTGTAAAAAGTCTCATTTGGGTCGTTTTATATTGTCTTGGTGTTTTGTGCTATTTAGTAACACCCAATTGCTAATTCCACTGCGCAATCCAAAGTTGCTTGGTTTGGGGTGTTACACAAACACTACTTCTAGTTACTAAAATAAATAACCTCTATGTGTATCCACACTACACGTCAAACGATATAACCCGAATGCTAGTTCTTGACCAACGAACAATTAAACACAAGAAAAATCAAAACTGAAAACCCTAAAGGGTTGTTTGTTTTGTTCGACCAAGAGAGGAGAAAGAGGGATAAGAATTATGAGCTCTAGGGTCCTCTTTATATACTAGGTGAATTCAAGGTTTACCTAAAATACATACCTTGGAGGAAAAGATAGCTCAAAACTCAATCCAACCCCCACTTGGGATAGGCCGGTCAAAGTCAACCCAAACACCCCTTGGTGTTGACTTTTTGACTTTTCTAATATTTATGGTTAATTACATTTAATTACCCATTAATTAAAAAACCTTTATAGTTAATTATTCATAACGAACTAATTAACGACCGTTAGTGTTCTTTCGTCGAATTATATATTAATATAAATAATAAATATACAAATATATTATTATAAATATTAATAGAATGATATCTAAGCGTAAACGTGTGTGACCCCGTAGGCTCACGTATTTCCAGTTGTATAAATATTCGTATGACATGAGCACAAACCAACAAAACTGTCATTCGCAATAAGGCACAACTTGTAGCTAAGGGATATGCTCAGGAAGAGGGTATTGATTTCGAGGAATCTTTTGCACTAGTTGCTCGTTGCAGTTTGGATTTTCGTTGCCTACGCTGCACATAAATCTTTTCCACTCTATCAGATGGATATCAAAATGGCATTTCTTAATGGTCCACTGAAGGAGGAGGTTTATGTTGTACAACCAGAAGGGTTTGTTGATCTTGATCATCCAGAAAAGTCTACCATCTAAGGAAAGCTTTATATGGATTGAAGCAAGCTCCCAGAGCCTGGTATGATGAACTCTCAAATTTCTTGATGTCCAAAGGTTTTACTAAAGGTACTAGTGACCCCACTCTATTTACAATAAGATACGGGGAGGTCATTCTACTTGTGCCAATTTATGTCGATGAAATTATTTTCGAGTCTACAAACCCAAAATTTTCTAAAAGATTTGAAAAACTAATGCACAATAGATTTGAGATGTCCTTAATGAGGAAATGAAATTCTTTTTAGGACTTTAGATCTACCAATCTCTAAGAGGTATCTTTATCAACCAGGCCAAGTACGCTTTAGAAATTCTCAAAAAGCATGGTATGGAAAGATGTGAAAGCCTTGGTACATCATTGGCTACTAAACCTAAACTGGATGCAGACTTTAGTGGTACACCTGTTAACTAAACAAAATATCATAGTATGATCGGGTCACTCATATATCTGACTTCCAGTAGACTAGACATAGTGCAAGTAGTATGTTACTATGCACATTATCAAGCAAGACCAACAGATTAGCACCTCAAATAGGTTAAAAGGATCTTTAGATACTTAATGGGTACCATAAATATGGGACTCTGGTATCCAAAGGATTCTGGCTTTGAACTAACCGCATTTTCAGATGCTGATCATGCCGGATGCATTGATACTCGCAAAAGCACTTCTGGAGGAAAGTTCCTAGGTGATAAGTTAGTCAGCTGGATGTCAAAGAAGCATGACTGTACTACAATGTTATTAGAATTAGAGTATGTGGCGTTATCCACGAGTTATGCTCAAGTAATATGGATGAGGACAAATCTTAAGCATTATGGCTTTGATTACAACAAAATACCATTGTACTGCGACTCTCAGTCAGCCATAGCAATCTCATGCAACCCCGTGCAGCACTCCCATACCAAGCACATCAATGTCCGTTACCACTTCATAAAGGAATAGGTTGAAAGAGGTATAACTGAACTGTACTTTGTCAGAACTGAATACCAGTTGTCTGACATGTTTACGAAAGCTCTATTGCAAGATTCAGTTCTCGTCAGATGTATTGGTTTATTAGATGTTTTTGACTCACAGCTGGAACCGGAGTGTTTCTGGCAAATGAATTGCTTAAATTTTTTCATTTGGCAAATGAATCTGCTTGATATTTTATCAAACATCGAATTGTAAATATTTTTGAAAAAAGAAAATACAAAAACATAAAACCTATAAAACCGAATACAAAAATATAAAATTTCAAAAAGCAAAATACAAAATCAGAAATTTAAAAAATTTCAAAAAAGAATCTTCTCGACATGTCTCTTGGAATCGATAACATTTATGTACCTACAAATGACGATTAATATTGCCACGGGTGTGTAAATGAAGTTCGAGAAAGAGTTCAAACGTTTCAAAACATGTCATTTCTAATTTTTCTTTATGGTTTATGTGCAAATCAGTACATAACCCAAATTTCAAATAAAGGAAAGTTTATCTAAAAAGATAACTTATCCTAACAACAAGAAAATCAAATTTCTTGGTCTTGAGCATGTTATACAAGACATTCAAAGTTTTATGATTAAGAAAAAGACAGTGTACGCATAAGTGGATTTATCCTTAGTGTTAGAAGAGAAGTCTTCTAACATGTGGTTTTTCCAAAGTTGAACACAATTTTTCAAGAATTTCTCAATGACAATTCAAAATCTTTCAAAATTATGTGTTCAACACTCCATCCCTCACAAAATTTTCAAAGACGTTCATTTTAACAAGTAGTTTCATTTTTATAAATGAGTCAATTGTTGAGGGGGAGTTTTTTAAAAAACAAAGTTTTAATGATTTTAAATACATCATCTCACGACAATTCTTATGTATTCAAAACATTATCAAAAGTCTCTTAATAACAACTCGGTAATAATGACAACTTAATTTTGAATGTTTGTTATAAGATGATAAAGTGTTTGAGCATAATTTTTCAAGAATTATTCAATGACATTTCATAATCTTTCAAATATGTGTGCTCAACACTATCTCTCCCTCGATTTTATACTCTTTTTACAACTTGGTATCATTTTCTTTGGTGTCAAACATATGTAAAATTGAGGGGGAGCAAGAAGAAAGAGTTCCACATAGTTCATGCTTCATCATTTCTCTCCATGGAATTTTCAAGACAAATTTTAATCACTTGGTATCTCAAAGACTAAGTGAATTAGTATTTAAAATAAGGGGAGAAATGTGATCAAAATGTTATTAAGAAAATAATAAGTGATCTAAAGACTCAAATTGCTTTCTACTTCTACCCACATGTGCAAAACACTTTCTTTTATCGATGCACATGTGAAGGGGGAGTTTTCTAAAAGATGAAAATCTCAAAGTGTCAAACGATTTTGATAATTCTATCAAACACTTTGATTGCTTTTCAAACTGGTTTTATGGTTACGATCTTATACCCAACAACCTATTAATTCATGACAATTCTAAAGTTATAAGGTGGTTAGGTTAGGTATTAGTCTTATGATCCAACCAAAACCAAAGGGATCTACCCAAGGACATTCCATAGTTAGAAATAGTAGTCCTTAGGTACGATTAGAGGTGAATGAGAATAAGGGAATAATACCGACTAAGACATGAGTTAACACTAGAACAATCACAACAAGGTGTTAGTAATGTCGTCCTGGTAAGCATTGAAGGGGTTAAAAAATGAAAAAGAAATGTATGGATAAAGGGTAAAAAGAAAGAAGCCCTTCACACACTTAAGGAAGAAACCGGGTTAATACATATGCTATCAATCTTTACAAAGATAAATTTTGGTATTGAAGAAACACATCATGGACCTAGTGATGCACCACACAACCCTTCCCAGCCATTTAAGGTCTTCTTAAAAGATAATTGTCTCATTTTCCATGGAGATACACACGACTTCTATTAACTTTCTCACTCCTAGATAGTTGATATTGAATAGGTGACAGTCAGCTCCAGCCTCCGAGTACTAAAACCAAAACGCACTAATCGAGTCTAGAGCCAAGAGATAAATCTATAAATCTCATTAGGACACATTCCATGATAAACACTTGTTGTTCAAACATCTAGAACATAAGTGATAACAAAGAGTCCTACGCATTATCCTTGTGATTATGCCAGAACATTCAGAGTGATGCTCTTTAGCATTCTACAGTGACGAATGGAAATCCTTCTAGAGTCAACCTCAATCAGCTTCGTGGTAGGTGACTTGCGAGATTCTATATGAATCAAACTTGTGACAACTGGATATCGATTTTGGTCTAGTAAATGAATTGACGACTCAATTAGAAAGATAGTAACTATCTGATTCACTCTTATCATGTTGTCTGCTTTAAGATGTTCTGATAACGAGAACAAGCAAGCACGGTGAATCTAATACCTCTGCGTTAGAGGGTCTAACACTTTAAGCTGGAAACCTTGTCAAGGATATTCTTCCAAATTGAATCTACCTCATCACAGGTCGGTCCTCACAGAACTGGAGGTTATCGAAACCATATTTCGATGAATGACAAAGCCATATTCATCCATACCTGTTGTTTATCACTAACATTAAAATGCAGGTGATAACATCAAATAGTTAATACATTTTAACATCAAAATCCCTTTGAAAATGCTTATAAACATGTTATAAATGCCTGAAAATGTTACTTAATTGTTTATTATTAGTTTTCAGGGACCAAGTGAGCATTTTAGCAAAAGATAAGGGATTTGGACATGAAATGCACTAAAGTAAAGAGTCCAAGGCAGTTTATGGCATAACACCCCCGAAGGATTACGCTGTAACATACTCTAATGAATAAATGAGTCATCACACCCTTTACGGCATAAAGCCTCTCCTACTTTACGCCGCAACATTCAAATTTACAAGAGATGATTTATCTGAGTCAGCTTTACGGCGTAACATAGGCGACAAGGTTACGTCGTAACATCATTTCATTCCTTGAATATGGGAAGCTTACGTAGCAAGATTACGACGTAACATCTCACAAGGGTTACGCCGTAAACATTTCGAAGCCTATAAATAGAGCCTTCCTCCGGCTCATTCAGCATCACTCACTTCCACCACCCTACACACAGTTTAAAGGGGTGAACCAAACCCCTAAGGTTCGAAGCATTTCATCAGAAGGTCCAAGGGAGAAGTTAATTTACACAATTATTGTATATAATCGTTCATTTCATCCCCTGTAATAATTATGATGATTCAATCCATGTCTTTATTCATTAATTCTTGCATTGCTGTTACCATGAGCGGCTAAGCACTCTGATGACATCAAATAATGTCTATTTTATAGCATCATTTATCCCATGTATGTAACCCATTTTGTATAATTATTGCAAAGAATTGTTACTTAATCGTTTATATTTGAGAATTGTAGTAATTATGGAGTACTTGGTGAATATTAGCAAAAGGCATGCATTCTGGAGCTTAAACGAAGATATTTTGAAGATTACTATTCTAACTACCAATACGCCATATCCATCAAGGAAGATACGGCGTATCCGTGCCTGCACTCACCAAAGAACACAAAGGAAACAAGCTCAATATGACGTATCCAGAGAAGCTCAATACGCCGTATTGAAGATATAGTATGTGAAGATTCTAGAAGATATCAAACGTGGTCCCTACTCCAAGAAACTCCAATACGCCGTATCCAATCCCTTGGATACGCCGTATCGAACCGACTTTAAGACCCTATAAATACATAACTCAAAAATGAGGTTTAAGTGTGCTAAATCATATTCTCGGTACCTAAACCACAAAAGTTGATTTTCAGAGGAGAAAAAGAGTATAAGAGGTCTTTCAACGCATTCCAATCCATAGAAGAAAACGTGTAATTTCTTATACTTTTGTAAACGTTTAGTTTTTGGTATCATTCGTTAACTCGGTTAGTTTACCTTGGCTAAAACAATTAATCTTGTATTAATTATGATGTTTGAAGGCTAATACCTTTGGGTATTAGCCATTATTATGAATATCTGAATGTTTGGTTTTGTTTATATCTCAATTGCTTAATTTATCGTTGAATGCTTGTTTATGTTTATCAAATTATACTTCTTTACGTGCTTTTGTATGCGACCTATCATTCAACTGGATCTAGTGATACGGACCAAGTAATCTAGATGCCGAGATAGCTCTCCATATAGTGATTTATACATCTAGAATCATAGGATCACAAATATTGTCCTTCTAAAATCATGCTAAGGATACGCTTCTGGCTTAACTAGTTAACGGAAATTGCCTTTGGTTTATTGAACATGTTGACTAGTAGGTGAATCTAAATAATTCAACAAATAATGTTC